>ML382837.1:5829-49316 GCA_005239525.1 Nicotiana knightiana | reverse complement strand
GGGGATCTCCATAACGTCTGTAAAGAAAGTAGAAAGTGCAGAAGCCTTCGGACAAATGTGGGTCTTGGACGTCCCGGCTAATGTTCAACAGATCCAAAAACTTGTGGGGAGTCACCGCCCTGGGTGCCACTGGGTACCGACTTCTGAGTTTGACATTGAGACCAGCATACCCCTCTATTTCCTCCAGCGTGGGTGTTAGTTCAAATCCAAAAAGTGGAACACATTGTGGGCGGGATCCCAGAACAGTACTAGAGCTTCAACTATGTCCAACCTCGGCTTGATCTTTAAAAGGACAGTAAGTCCCCCTAAAGCTTTTATAACAGACTTTCTACTAGTCTCCCCCAAGTTTCTCCACCACATATGGAGTCCCAGAGGGATTTCCTCGACTGCTTTGAAGGGAATGTTTTCAACTGTATTCATCCTGCACATTCGTTCTTTTATTAAGACCACAGAAAAAAATTTGAAAAGTGTCATTTTGGTCAAAAGGCTTACAGAAAAATGGACCACCTTTGCGAATACGATCTTTTAAAGCAGCGTTCGCGAATTTAAAAACACAGGTGGCCATTCTTGCCAAACGCCTTCCGGCGCCCCACTTGGGCGATTAGGATATAATGGCGTCACCTGATTTTATTTAAGGCTATACTTGTTTGATTTTGAAAAATGGAGTTGGACCCGATGAGGGTTGCCTACGTATCTCACACCAGTGAGAATCAAACAAAGCGTAGTTCGGGAAAAATCTTGGTTAACTAAAAATGTATACCCACTCATTTTATTTTTTATTAATTTTTTTTTTTTAGAAATTTTGGCAACGTTTCGGGATAAACACGAGGATTTTCCAAAATAGGGTAAATTCTCTATTCTACCTCACTCTTGGTTTTTCTGCTCATCATTTTTTTTGTTTAGCCGGTCAATACACAAGCTGTGACAAATAAATGCATACGTAGCAAATAAAATGCATCAGGGTAGTCTTTTATTTCGGGTACACCTGTCCTAGACGGACCCAACCCCTGTGTTGAGTCCCCTAAGTCAAATGCACATGATGCAAATAAGCGTTCCTACTAGGGATCCGGCATGAGGTTTTGTTATTCTAGGTTTAAATCTGGGGTTTTGTTCTAGACCAGGCTTACCCGAGCAGACAGCTCGAGCCGAGGTTGGGGCAGCGTACCGGGAATGCAGAAGCTTCGCCGGCTTTGCAACTTATCCGAACCTCGTTCTAAAATTTTGATATGACTCTAACAGATTAGAAGTCACACGAAGGCACACTTCCCAGATGATTTAGAAGAATCAGAGAGAAGAGGGTTGCGGCACATTTTATATACAGTTCAGATAATATCAAAGCGGTAAAAGCAGCATTTAGCACATAAGGTTCAAATATGTAAAATCAGATAATAAGGCCAAATACAACAGTTATTCTAAGCTCGAATTCTTGAACCCTGAACCAGAGATTCTGGGTTCGTTCCCCAGCAGAGTCGCCAGAGCTGTCACACCTCCTTTTTTCACCCCCATAAGGTGGGATAAGGGAGTTTTTTCCACTTTAACTGACATTATTCGATTTTGGGATTATTTATTAATTTTAGAGTTTCCACCCGAATTTTTACGATGTTACGGGACACCGCGTTAAAGAATCCCAAAAACCGAGGAAATTTTGACTCTGTTTTGATTTGTCTGCGCACCAGAAATCCGAGTAAGGAATTCTGTTAACCCGGGAGAAGGTGTTAGGCATTCCCGAGTTCCGTGGTTCTAGCACGGTCGCTTAACTATTAATATTTGGCCTAGTTATCTGATGATTTACATATTTTTGCCTATTGCATTTAACTGTTTAATTTTTAACCGCTTTAGTATTTGTGGTTTTATCTTGAAATAAGTCACGATGTCATGCACTTATTTGTTTTTGGGACAATATTATAACTGCGCCACATGAAATGCACCCCCAATTATAACATGTGATTTTTATTATAGTTTGAAGTTGACGACGGGGACATGAGTTGTCTCACCCGCGTGTAGGTTACATAGCCAAGACTATGGTCGTGACGATTTTATAATGCCCGTTTGTGGCGATGTTTAAGTTTTCTATTTATTTTTTTTGCAAGAGCGTTTTAGTTTTAAGATTGATTAGGATGTCTATGGATTTATTTTAAACAAGTCACGATGGCGTGTACTTGTTGTTTTTTAGCACATGGCAAACACGTCACATGAAATCACCTGTGGTTGCTATGTATGTTTTGTTAATGTTTGGAGTTAAGGGTCGGGGGCATGAGTTGCCACTCTCGAGTTATGGTAATTTGAGATAGTATTCAATATTTATCAATCTAAAGGTCTCATTCTACCTAGAAGATCTCTTAAAATGATATTCATTAGTCTAAGGATAACAGGTTTCGGGCTATGGCCATATTTTAGCCCCAAATTGTTTCAATCCTTTTGGCCCATCCCAATTGTGACTAGTTTATAGGAAGGCCACTAGTTTAGGAAATTCAGTTAAGTCTTTAAGGGTCTTTACTTTCTAGTTTGGTGAATAATAAGAAGCATGGCAGTCGAAAGTAAATATTTATTCATGCATACGCTTATAAGCATACGAACACCTTATTTACTGTTTTCCAGCCTTGAATTGGTAAGCTAGAACTATCTATCGTTCTTTGTGAGGACTTTGTAATCTTGAAAGAATAGCAGGACATAAACAGGTTTTACCAGTTCATACTTTGCAGTTTCTGCCCATTTTTAGACAGCCTAAACACAGATCTAAAATCGGGATTTATACATATTTTTTAAGGTACAAATATTCATACATCTATCTCGAAATAACTCAAAGAATGTCAGATAAGTTAGAAATATTTTGGATCGCCAATTTCTATTCATATTGAAAGTTACAGAATCTGAAATAACATGATTCCAAAATTCTAGCAAATGTTTACAAGGAGATTTTCATATAGATTAATTCGGATATAAATTCATACTTTTAGTTGAATGTCTACTCTCATTATACTACTTCTTAAAGCAGATAACTCTAATCATTGGGCTCGTTTACTCCCTCATGGCCTGATAGCCTAAGGAGTTAAACTTGATTAAAGCCTTAGTGGGCTGTTTCATCAAGCTGGCCAATTCTGGATTTAGCAGAAAAGAGTAAGAAACCTGGAATAATAGTGTACAGTATCCAGTCCATATTTACAACTAAAAATACAAAACAAAAAAAAATTATATTATTACATTATCATTTCACTATGAAATACAATTTCCTAAAAAATGAAATAATAAGTAACAGAGTAAAGTGAGAACAACACTGCTCCTACGCAAGCCGGCCTTCAGAGGCTTTGAAATCTATATTTTTTGTCTATTTTTGTTAATCAACAGACGACTAGCTTAACAGACACATTCTGGGCATGTTGTAAGGCAACCTGACCATTATTGGGTCAGCTTTAATCCCAATCATGCAATAGTGTCAATTCTAAAGGACGGAACCTACTTTGGTGCACTCTTCCTGGAATGAATATGAGCATAAAGAGGTCAAGTTCAGCTCCGAAGATGCAAACCCATCAACCCTTTAATCATTCCACGGGTTATTGCCTAAATTTATAAAATGATTTGACTACTCTTAGGCATTTCTTAAGGCATGAATCTGACCATTTATGGGTTTAGATTCCTGTCTTAATGCCTTTTGTAATCATAATCTAACTATTCTATAAATGTTTATACATGATCATAGGGGGTATCTGACCATGAATGGGTCAGACTTTTAATCCCACAATGCCAACACAAAACGAAGTCTAAGTTTATATGGAGACTTGCTTAATGAGTCTCTTCAGTGACCACGGAAACACTAATAAAAGCATCTTTTAATCTAAAATTATAAGTCCAGAATTTGCTATTTGGACAGTAGTAACAGCAGAGCTTCAAACATTTATAGGATGAGTCATACCATAAAGGAGGTTAGACTCAACCTTGATGATGCTTTACACCACTTTGGCAGAACAGGTTCCTGCCCCTTTTTATGGACTGAATCTGACCATAAAAGGGGTCAGATTCAACTCCATAGTGGTCATTTTTTGTAACTTCCAACTCATACTTATACTATGTCTTTGATTTTTTAGGCATTTTTTTAGATAATAAATCTGATCATGTTAAGGGATTCAGATTCTCTTCCCTGGGAGCCTTTTGATTACCCACTTCTTATCCGTAAAGGGGTGATTTCCAGCACCTTAGGCTACTGTTTATGCACTACTAAGGGATGAGTTTGACTATTAAGAAGTCAGGCTCATCTACCCTAGTGCCAACTATCTAGAGACTTGCTTGTTGAATCTCTTCAGTGACCAAAGAGACCCAATTAAAAGTATATTTCTGCCATCTTATGGGTAAATTCTGACCATAGAAGAGGTCAGATTCAACATCCAAGTGCAGATTACTCCACTAATGGACTAACACAAAACTGATATCCAATGATACTCAATGCATTTTAACCAACTTAAAATCAAAACAAAATAATTCTAAGGATTTAGATATTATACACACAACATATATTCGGATTCCTTAACATCATGTCAACTAAATATTTCTTCATATTTATAGACCAAGAACAAAGAAGAAGATTCAGCTTGACATAATCTCAAAAAAAATATAGCAAGAATCAAACATTTAGCATCAAACTAACAATAAATTCTAAGTATAACAATTTCATTAAAGTTCATTGTTACATACCTCTGTCGAAGAGAAAATAATCAAAAGAAACCTGACCAAATAAAGGTCAGGCAGAGATGGAAATCAGCAAGAAGAAGAAAAAACTCAGCAGCAACAAACAGCAAACCTAAAGTAGAGAAAACCCAAGGGAAGATGATTTTTGAATACCCAAATGATTGAACTAAGACAGCAACCAAAAACCAAGTCTTTTTGGAAAGAAAATCACAGCCGCAAGACAACCTAAGCTCAGATTGTTTCCCACTCCTACTGTGAAATCCTTTTCACTTCTGTTTTCTAAGTTTTTAGTAGTCAAAGTTGTAGTTTTCAGTCTAAGGGATTCAAAGAAGAATCTAAAAAAATCCTCCCTTAGTGGTAAAAAGTGTGTGTATATATAGGGACAATTGGGATGGGATATGCTTAGCATATTCCCTATCCTAAATGAGCTGAAAAGGGTACAGGTACAGCTATCAATACTATCCTTTTGGGACAGCTGTATCTTCCAGAACATTCCAGCCCCTTGAAATTCCCTTTCTATCCCTAAAGTATCTGATTTCCTGATATTTATCTAATCTAGAAGGTTCTTTTGGGTGACAACTAATTGTTCTTAACTAAGGTTGAGTCAATTAAATGAAGATTAGTTGATTAAATGCCTAAAGTTGGCTTTCATACTACTTACTATGTTTAAGTCATTAAATCAACAATTTAATTAAACTTAAAGGAGGTTAGTCAAACCAGTTCCCTTAAACTTAGGTTAATTTAATTAAACTAAATGAATCTGCCTTAGTTCATTACCCTAAATCTACTTGTTTTAAACAAATTTTATTTTCAGTTACATACTTTAAGAAACTACCTAGGTTAATTTCTAGATTGAAGAAGTTGGAATCATTTAAATGTGATTCTAAGTGAAACAATTATTCTTAAACTTAGTCAATTGATCTTAACTAGTTATTTAGGACTTAGCTCAACTAAAAATATTAAGTCTACTAGTTGAGTGTGACTTATTGCCTAATTGCTTAATCAATTTAAGCTCAAATTGACTCCCATTTTGAATTTCAATCAGTAGTCAATTGAACTAATTGGTTTAAACAATTTCATTAGTTGTAATTAGGCTTATCTATTAACTCTTAGTCACTTGAGTGATTAGTCCTACGAAACTGAACTTTTGAACTATTTTGATCCTTCTAGGATCTTAGTTCGATTAAAGAAAGTTAGTTAGGTTAATAATTAGGTAATAAGTAACTTTATTCTGATTTAATTAATTAGTAGCTAAACCTTGTTGCCTTATTAAGGGTTGATTAATTTCAGATTGATCAATTACTTTAAACTTTTTAGACTTAGGTCAATTCACTGTTATTTAGTTCAAATGTATAGTTAATTAGTTGTGTATAATCGTCTAATTAGACCATTATTTGATCGATTGAAACTAAAGTCGAAACCACAAGTAAGTAAACAAACAGAAAGTATAATTAATATAGGCTTGCCTATCCAACAAAACTAACAATTCAACTAAAACGAACATCATGTTAATTAAACAGAAAGGCTCATGAACTCCTAAAATTATATTAGTACTCAATCTTTAAAGCGAGAAACTTAATAGTCGAGGAAAAAATGGGGAAAGAAAGGGGGGGGGACAGTCTGGGAGGAAACAATAGTCCCCAACCAGTGAACAGTTTGGACAATAAGGTATAGATTAGGTACGCATGCATATTTAGAACTAAAACGACCAAGAAGAGAAGATATTCAACAAAACTAAACTCGAATCAAAGATTTCAAGCTAATCGGCTAAACATAGCATAAATGCATTTTACAGATCTAAACTAAGTCAAGAACAAACAAATGCTATAAACATGTGTCAAACAGTGAGGCATGCGGTTTCATTTTCTTTCTAAAAGTGAAGCAATATCAGAAGAAAAAAAAAGATAAAGGGGGGAAGGGATACCAGTGAGGTGCTAACAAACTCCGGCAGGGTTTGGAAATGATCGAAACCCACATGAATCAACAGCTCTCACCAAGAGTTGTTGACTCATGTGGCTTTGAACCATTAATTGTTCCGGATCGGCCTGGTAATAGGAAACTAGGTTTTCTTCCTTTCTTAGATCTGAAATCGAAGGGATTCGAGTGGGTTTTTAGGAAGATGATGGTGGGATGGGGTTAAGGGGGAGGAGAGGATCATAGGGTGAAAGTTTGGGGGTCATTGGACAAGGTCTGGTGGCCGGACGACATTGGGATTCTGGGGCGGCTAAGGTTTAGGTGTTAGAGTTCGAGAGAGATGAAGGAAATGGGGGCGGCTAGGGTTTAGGTATGGGGTTGGGTTTCAGATTGAATGAGGGTATGGGGTGGGGTTCGGGCAGTTAAATACTAAAAGGGTGGTCAGTTCCCAGCCGTTGGATCAAGGATAGATCAATGGCTGGGGTTGAACTTGGCCTAAAACGACGTTGTTTTGGTTAAGCTGGGGCAGGCCGACTAAAGGATTTGGGCTTGGCTGTCTGAGTGCATAGTAAATAGGGGTTGGGCCTGGGTCTTTCTTGGCCTAGGTCCGATTTTATTTTCTTAGTTAATTAACTTAATTATTTTAATTAAATTAAACTCTAACTTAATCAAAAAATGTAGCAATTAATTTCAAAACCATATTTTTCATATATTTACATATTAATTAAGAATAAAACAACCAATTATATATTCTTAATTAAATCTATGATTTATCGAATAAAATGATTAATTTTTATAGTAATTAGTTATTAAAAACTACATTACGTTAAATACTCGCCATTTGTCTATTATTTAATTAATTATAACTAATAACTTCATAATGAAAAATTTTCAATGATTTTGAAAGATGAATTATGGATATGCAGACAATGCAAATAATTCACAATTAATTACTGAAAAATCAACCAATATTCATAAAATCAATTGATTTATTGGGATTTTTATAGGACGATACGGCGAGTAAAAATCACATGCTCACAATACCCTCCATTAAGGTCCTGGTGACCATCGCTAAGTGAGTATTAATCCTTCCCCCTGCATTGGAAAGATCAACAATCCCAAAAACTGAGTATGAAGACATAAACCCGGCGGTGCACCCATCCCAAAGATGTAATGGCTAGCTCCTCATGATGAAGGAGATATTATTGTCTATGCCTATAACGCTCATATACAAATTCAAAGGGGATGTATGGTTTCTTCAGACAGATCAGCTCATCATTCTTCTTAAATCCCAGCATTTTTCAAAAAATCGCGTGGGGTGCAATTTTCATGTACCAATAGAAAACGACTCTCTTTTAATCCCAGAACATGGTAGCAACCTCGATTAGTCCCCTATTTTTTGAATATTCAGCAAAAATGGCAGGTTACCTAGTACTCTCCTCACATGGTTTCTATCACAGGGCGCAAGGTTATTCAACCAGTCAATTAGCAGAGGCGGGATATTCTGGACCTTACCGAGCCTAGGGATTTCGTGCTTCATTTTCTGCAAACAAATCAAAGTTAGCCTCCCCTCCCCCCTCCATATTCGACTATTTACGCAGTAATGATCAACATGTTGGCACGTTTTCTCCAAGAAATGCACATAATATGATGGTGTCCTTTGGGGTTATGGAAATCATATTGGACACAAGGTTCATCTAAGTAGGTTGATGCATCAATGACGCCTCAATTCGAACTAGGTTTAGCATGATGCATACATTTCAAATCAGATTGTGGCTTCTAGAAAGGTCTAGATTGGTACTCTTAAGTGGACAACCTGAGAGGGAAAGGCACGGGACCGTCGACTACACCATTGATTGACTAGTCTACCGCTAATAAGCCTTTTTGGTTTAAAAGGGTATTTTTAGGAAAGCGCAGACACTCATCAAGCATTATTGTGTTAATAATAATCAAGAGTGGAGTATGATTTTAAAATTGATTTATGCAAAAAAAATAGTAACACGTTGCCATATATTTTCATGATGAAAGTGCATAAAATGAGCAAATAATATGAACAGCATAAAGAAAAGAAAAAAGAAAAGACAAAAGAGCGAAGTCAGTTTAACTTCATGAAAATATGTGAGAACGTAATTAAACGAAGCTAATAGGGAGATAGGGACGGGAGAGAGATGATATAGCAATCTTAAACAAGATGAATGAAATAGGAAGTGAACGTACATGTCGTAGCATTTTAAGCAAATAAAGGAAATATGAGAGGGATATACATTTCATAGCAACTTTAACAAATAAAGGCAAATAAGAGGGGATGTCATCAAGTAATCCATTAATCCACATACGTCAACTTCATCATAGTAAGATCCTAAGTGCAAATCCCCAGCAGAGCCCACATGCTCTCACGCCCCTTTTTTTCGCGAAAGCAGATTTCGATGTGTGACAACTCTTTTAGGTGTATTAAAATAGAATAGTCGCCACCTAATGATTTTGAGGTGTGTTAGGGCACCTATTTGCGAATAACTCTATTAATTAGTCTACGTTCATAAAAGATCGGGTGAGGGCTCCAATTACCTCAAAGAGAATGGGTTAGGTACTCTTCGAGGTCCACAACTGAGGGTCCCGGCCGAATTTTATACTATGCGGGATTATCGGATTATAATTGTCCTAAGTGATCATATAAGTGAGGAGAGACAAAGAAGTTGAAGGTTCTATTAGCAATGCGTGGAAAAAAACTCGGGAAACGATTAAACTATATCAATACAAGTCTTTAGAGGTTAGAAGGTAGAACTTGATTATACTACATTCAGTGACTAAGTGCGAACAAATAAACATATAAAGGAGGGGGCCCTAAATTTTTTAGCCTAAAGGATCACCCCCTGCAACATAAAATAGGAGAGGGGTGTACATGTCATAGCAACTTTAACAAATAAAGGGAAATAAGAGGGGATGTCATCAAGTAGTCCATTAATCCACATACGTCAACTTCATCATAGTATAATCCTAAGTGCAAATCCCCAGCAGAGTCAACATTCTCTCACGCCCCTTTTTTCGCGAAAGCAGGTTTCGATGTGTCACAACTCTTTTAGGTGTATTAAAATAGAACAGTCGCCACCTAATGATTTTGAGGTGTGTTAGGGCACCTATTTGCGAATAACTCTATTAATTAGTGTACGTTCACAAAAGATCGGGTAAGGGCTCAAATTACCTCAAAGAGAATGTGTTAGGCACTCTTCGAGGTCCACAACTGAGGGTCCTGGCCGAAGTTTATAGTATGTGGGATTATCGGATTATAATTGTCCTAAGTGATCATATAAGTGAGGGAAAACAAAGGAGTTGAAGGTTCTATTAGGAATGCATGGAAAAAAACTTGGGCAATGATTAAACTATATCAATACAAGTCTTTAGAGGTTAGAAGGTAGAACTTGATTATTCTACATTCAGTGACTAAGTGCGAAAAAATAAACATATAAAGGAGGGGGTCCTAAGTTTTTTAGCCTAAAGGATCACCCCCTACAACATAAATAATACTTCGCAACTCATTTAGGGTAAGGGTTTATCATATTATTCAGCGGACATATACTATCATCTCTTGCTACCCGATTACTACGTTAAAGTTGTTTACCTAAAAGCGCTCTAATTCAATTCTTGGTCGTGCCCTGTGCGTGCACTACCTGTCCCATGCCTATGGTCCAAGGGGCTTTGGACCTATTATTGTGTGGTTCTAGACTCTACTTAGGATGCTCAAAATGATACAACTAGTCATGCATTCAAAACATATAGGACTTCACATATAGTCAATAAATGGCTCAAGTTGGCCTCCACTCGTATGCAGCAAATCGCACGTAGGTAGATTGATACATTAGGCGACAGACGGTTTCAATTTAGAACATGTTAAAGTCATTAAATCTTATAAGCATGGTCTCTATGTGATTCTGATTTCCAGTATCGTAGGCACTACTACAGCCTTAGACAAACGGATTGGCAGATTGAAGGTATTGCAGGTCTTATAAGCATGATCTCTAATTGTTTGCACAATGAGGTGGTGCAACTATTTGAAAGCTCATAATTGACCACACTGACTTTCTACATGCTTCTTAGGTGAGTGACAATACCCTATAGGCATGATTTTTAATCAAATCTGATTTAATGATACTTTATCCCTATAGGTATGTCATCTAAGTGTGGAAGTACAATGACGAAACAAAGTAGTCGATTAATATATTAAGACCTACGGTCATGATATCTAGATGAGCAATATAATAAAAGCAATAGAAGCGAATGATTGATTAGTTGAAGCCCTATAGGCATGGTATCTAGATTAGCAAAGCATGTGTTATTGCATCTACATGCATGTTGTCTAAGTATGCACAGTAGTAGACATAGGAACAAGTATAGAACATACTCAAACTAACATGCTTTTGGATATTTTACATGTATTAGACAAGTTAAGTGAAGTGTGTGATTTCCTATAGGCATGATTTCTAACAGTGTGCAGAAATAAAGCATATCGAACAAAAGTAGCAAACAAAGCGGGTAGATCTTATAGGTATGGTCTCTACCCGTTTATGCAAGAATTAGGATACCCAACCCCATTTTCACTAATACCCCCATCGTTTGTTTACAAATTATTACAGGACCAATGGTAAAAGAAGAAAAAAACTCAAATATTACATAATCGAGGTGAATACAAGCCCAACAAATAGAGCTGACCCATGAAGAAATAACCCAGCATCGCCTGGGCCTTCAACAGGCTCGCTCCTCACACAGATGCCAGACCCAGAACCAAACTCAGCTCAAACATTGGAGTGTATCGATTGCACAGCCCAAGCCCACACTTGGACCCATATCCAGCCCAGAAGAAGGCCCACTTACACAACAATTGTGAGTTAACAACTTAACCAGACAAACATATAAACCCGACATAGTAGTCACTTAAAAGATTCTGGGACCTACCAATAGTGACCAGATGACAGAATTTACTAGAAAGTGTATTTGCATTTTAGAAGCAAGCGTGATAAGATTGATTGAACGTAAGAACTAAGAGAATAAATAGGGTTTACTTTCAGCAAGGAAAGTTTGGATATGGCAAACTAATGTTACAAGTTCAATCACTTAGTAGGGATAGCATGTTGAGATGAACAACACATTGAGAGATAGAGTTAGGGGAAACATGTCATTTGGGATTGTAGGGTATACAAGATGCACGTGCCAAATGAGTTCAGAATAGAGCATTATACTAAAAGGATTTTAAAAACCTAGGAGTCTAAGTCGTGAATGGTCAAGCATAGTCATAGTCAAACAGGAAAACAAGCAATGAATGAGAAGCCTAATCATGCTGAGTATAACATAAAGAGCCCAAAGTCCCCAGGTGTCATGGCAGGAAGACATATTATCTTATGGTTAAATAGAACAGGCAGACTTAGAACATAAGGCAGTTGACTATGCATGAACATGGAACCTAAATGTATTGGGATTCAACTAGAAACATAAGAAATACCAAAGAATGCAGGATTGACCAAATACCAAAACAAAGCAATAGGTTTGGTTAAAATACTACGACAGCAAATATGGCTCATGTAAGCAAGTAAAAATAGAATCCACATAAAGAAAGTAGAAGTCATTAAGGCAAGTTCAGGGTAAGAGATGATTCTATAGGAATTGTAGTGTCAAAATCAAAAACAAGGCATGAGAAAAGCTCACAATAAACAGCAGAACAAAATGGACTTAAAGATGCAAAAACATTCAAGTTGAACATGTGTTAGAGTTTAAAAATATAGGAAGATTATGACAATAAAAGATTTAGAAATGCAGAATAGCTACACAACAAGTAAAATTGCCAATGATAATAACACAATATTGTAGTCATATTGATTCAATCAACATGGATATGCGGGGCACTGAGAACAAACAAAAGGAGATAGAATTGCAAAAGCCAAGACACTCACCAGCTTACAGATTAAACAAAAGAATAGAAGAGAAGACTAAGTGCCAGCAACAGCTCGAATATCAGCAACGAAGAGAACAATCAAAAGACCCAACTCCAGTGCGTCATAGTTCACAAGAGCCTCAAATGAGCCCCGAGTAGTTGTCACACTAGGGAGGTCGATAGAGGGATTCTGGTGGCCTTGGCTTTCAGCTGGCTAAGAGCCAAGAGTGAAGAAAGTATAGGAGAATGATAATTGAGAGAAAAGTAGTTAAGTAACAGTTTGTTAAGACCTCTCCTAAGGGAAACGAGAAAGGGGGTTTATATAGTAGTAAAAATTTAACGAACAAACAAAGAAACATAATTAATCAAACACAAACAAGGAAAGAAAAGCATGCAAAATCAATCCAGAATTATTTTTAGGAGAAAAATTGGGTAAACCCTAGGTCAAGAAGGAGAACACAATTAGTCAAAGATCTCACTGGATCGGACCTATATATCCTGGTAGTGAATGTATATAGATGAAACATCATCTGGATCTTAAAGATTTGGGGTTGGCTATACTCGATTCAAGACCTAGAACTTGCCAAAAATAGGCAAGTACTAGGGTGATACCATAAATGTGTTAGTAACGAAGAGATAGAGCATATATGCAAGGAAAATCATGGAGAATTTCCATATTAGGGTAGGAGTTGGAGAGGATAAGGGAGGCGGCTGCTAGGGTTTTATAGGATAAGAGAAGAAGAGGATAGAAAGTGTTTGGCGGCGGCATCTCAGGGAAAATGTTACGGTTTCGGGTGGGTTTGGTTAATGAAAGAGAGGAGATGGGTTGTGGTCCATTGATCTCTAAGATCAACGGCTGAGATGAAAGAAAGAGTGGGGCAGGTCATTTAAAATGGGTACCGGTCGGGCTCATTAAAAGAGGTCATCTGGTTTGGGCTTGGGTTTATTGGGCTAGGGTTTGGGTCCAAAATTATCTAGAAATTGGGCCATAGTTTAAATACATGGAATTTATTAAAAATCATTAATAAAAGTAATTAACAAATAATAAAAATATTATTTATACAGTAAAATGCTTGAAAAAAAATAGCTTGAGATTATAAAAATGTAAAAATGCTATTTTGCATGATTAATGTAATAAATATAATTATGTATATAATATAGGCTACTATTGCAAAAATTACGCAAATAGCTCAAAAATACTAATGTAATTAAATGAAATGAAGTAGAATGTTATAAACCATATATGTGGGTGTAATAATAAATTTGGATGATTAAATCATCACAAAAATAATTTGAAAGGATAATTATTAAATATTTGAACAATTTATATGCAAAAAATCAATTTAGAGTTTTAAAAATTGTGGAAATTTATAGAAAATACTTATACGACTCTTGTAAATTGAGTAATGATGCAAAAAATGATATTTTGAAAGTATATTTAATCTTTTATAAAATATCAGAGAAAATTGGGTATCAACACTTAGTAAATTTCTTTGTACTAATGTCCCATCGTCGGGGCGCTGCATTCATGTCAGCAGGTTTAGGTATCCAGTTTGGTGGGCTTTTATCGTAGACGGAGTTGATATCCATCTGACGATTGGCAAAGCTCCATTTCATCTGGAGTACTGCCGAGTCGACATGTTATCATATTTTCCTATGTATATATACTTTTGTGTAGGTTGGAGCCTTGTCCCGACCATTTTTTGATGTCAAATACTCTTAGAGGCTTTGTAGACACATATTCATTATGTACAGTATGTTAGAGGATTTAACGGCCGATGAGTATTCACGTTTTGAGTACGATGGTTCGTTGATACATCGTTTGCCTTATGGGTTGTAGCTATGTTAGATAGTTACATGAAGAATAAGTTCAGCCAAGTCAGCCTACGTATGTTCTAGTTTTCATCGAACGATCATGATTTATAGAGTGGTTCGCTCGGGCTAGTACGACACTGGGTGCCAGCCACGACTCCCCAAGTTGTGGCGTGATCATCCGAGTGCACCATTCAGATATTGGAGGATATTCTTTGTGCATGTGTTATGGATTTTGGGGGTTCTTGGGATCAATTCCTGACACTTGCGGAGTTTTCCAACAACAACAACTACCAATTGAGTATTCAGATGGCTCCTTTTGAGGCCTTATATGGGAGGGAGTGTCATTCTCCAGTTGGTTGGTTTGAGTTGGGAGAGGATTGGTTGTTGGATACTGATTTGGTTCAGGATGCCTTGGAAAAGTTCAAGTTGATTCAGGATCGTATTCATACAGCATAGTCTAGGCAGAAGAATTACGTCGATCGGAGGGTTCATGATGTTGCATTCATGGTTGGAGAGGATTTTTCTCTGGGTTTCACCAATGAAGGGTGTGATGAGGTTCGGGAGGAAATTAAGTTGAGACCTAGGTATATCAGACCCTTTGAGATCCTTGGGAGAGTTGGTAAGGTGTCTGACAAGCTTGCATTGCAACCTAGCTTATCAGTAGTTCACCTGGTGTTCCATGTCTCCATGCTCCAGAAGTATCACTGCGATCAGTCGATTAGATTTCAGCTAATACAAAAAGACCCCTGATCGGTGTTTTGATGATTTCGGCATGTCCCTATCATGATTTTGGACGTGGACGTATGCCCAGAATTGAAACTTGGGGTCCCTAGATTGATTTGACACATTTTGTCGAAAACTAGTATTTTGAAAGTTAGGAAATTTCTTAAGTTTGACCTTAAGATGACGTCATGGTTATCGGGTTCGGATTTTTATGTTGAAACTTGGAATAGGTCTATATTACTATTTGAAACTTGTCTACAAAATTTGGTACAATTCGGAATTGGTTTGACATGATTCTGACGATTAGATGTAATTCTAGTTGTCTTAAGTTCCCTTTGAAATTTCATTCATTTTGAGGTTTGATTAGTAGATTTAGATGTTATTTATTCATTTGGTCGCGCGAGTAAGTTCATATGATTTATTACACTTCTGTGCATGTTTGATTTGGAGCCTGAGGGTTTCAAATGAGTTTCATATGAGTTTTGATATATAGTAAAAAGGTAGTTGGTGTCTTTCCAGCTCTGGTGCTCTATTGCATATCTCACATTTTCGAGGTCTGGATCGCAATTTTGAGCCTCACTTTTGTGAACACCAGCTCTCATTTGCGAGCATGGCCTGGTCTAATATCAAAATTGTGAGGTACTTGTTCGCATATTCGAATTGTAAGCAGCCTCTTTTGCGATCCTTGCGACTCAGTGTGCTTTGGGATGAGCTTTGAAATTGCGAAGGCATTGTCCGCAATTGCGAAGGTGTGTTTTTTCGCAGTTGTTAAATTTTTTGTCACAATTATGACTTCTGGGTTTCTGATGCATAGTTCGCATTTGCGACATGTGCTTCGCTTTTTCAGTGGTTGCAATTGGGAACAAGACATCGCAATTGCGATAATGATTAAGGTTGTCAGGGTTCGCAAATGCGATCCCTGGTCCGCAATTGTGAGGGTTTGCATTTTTCGTACATGCGACACCTCCAACTGCTAATAAGGGCTGGGAGACGGGATTTCACAGCATATTCTCTCATTTTAGAACCCTAGACTCGGTAGGAGGCGATTTGGAGAGGGAAATTTTCTACAAAATTTAGGTAAGTGATTCTAATCTATTTCCAACTATATTTTATCAATGTATCTTATATTTTTACATCAAAATCATGTGACTCAAAGTGAAAAATTGTGAAACTTTGTCAAAATTTTGAAAAATAATAATTTGGACTCGGATTTTGAAACTAATCACATATATGAACTCGTGGGGTTATGGATAGCCGAAATCTATCCTTGGATCCGGGTTTTGACCGGTGGACCCCGAGTTGAGTTTTGTTACTTTTGGGAAAGGTGTAAAGATCTTAACTTTAGCTATTGTAATTGATATCTCTTGCATTTTTTGCTGATAATAAGTTGATTTTGGCTAGATTTTATCCGTGTGGAGGCGAATATTTTGGAGAAAAACTATTTCTAAGGGTTGATGTAATGACCCGACCGGTCGTTTTGAGCTCTAGCACGTCGTTCAGCGGTTGGAAGTCATGAACAGCTTCATTTCTGGTACTATTACTTGTGCATATGGTCGCAGTTGAAATTCATGAAGTTCGGGGTCAAATTGGAAGGAAAATTCTCATTTCGGAAGCCTTAAGTTGAAGAAATTGATTAAGATTGAAATTTTGAGCAAACGACCTCAGAACCAGGATCTGAAAGTTCCAGCAGGTTCGTATGATAATTTCGGACTTGGGTGTATGTCCGGATCCGGTTTTGGATGATCCGGGAGTGTTTCGGAGTATATTGCGGAAGTTAGCATTTTAGAAGAAATTTCATAAGTTTGGGTTGGAAGGCCTTTCAGTGTTATAGATGTCCGTTTGGGATTCCGAGTCCGGGAATATCTTCGTACGGTGATTCTGGAGTTGGGAGCGTAATCGGAAGTGAATTCGGATGTCCGTAGGTTATTTTAAAGTCATTTGACTAAAGTTAGAAATTTGAAGGTTTTTTTTTAAGAATCCGACCGGAAGTGGAAATTTTGATATCGGGTCGGAATGATATTCCGGAAGTAGGAGCAGGCCCGTAATGTCGAATATGACTTGCTCACAAAATTTGGTGTCATTCCGAGTAGTATAGGTCGGTTCGGCGCATTGTTAACGAATTCAAGAACTTAAAGTTCTTAAGTTTGATTTTAGGGATTTTGAGTTGTGATTATGAGTTTTAGCGTTGTTTTGGGTGTTCCGAAGGCTCGAGCAAGTCCGTGGGATGATTTGAGACTTGTTGGTATGTTCGGTTTGAAGTTCCGAGGGCTCGGATGAGTTCCGGGTAGAACCCTGGATGTCCTTAGGCTTAATATATAGCTGTTCCAGGTCAGGAAAGTCAAATCTCTGAACCCACCATCGCGGTCCGCGGTCCTTTTTGTGCTGGCCGCGGTCGTGTTTTCGCGGTCCGCGGTGGAAGAGTTGGGCCACTAGTTCGACTTCGGAGGCCTATATCTTTTGATCTACTAGGTATTTGGAGATGATTCAAAAAAAGAAAGTTGTAGCCCTTTGTGTCTAGTTATCAAAAAGATAAATAAATCATAATTTGGACCTCTGTAGAGAAAGTTAAGGCCAAAATATTAAAGCATGTCACTGCAGTCATTTTTTTCTTGGTTTTCTTCTGTTTTTCTTGACTTTGCTAGCGCGGTCGCGGTTCCTTTTTTGCTGACCACAGTGGAGGGCCTGAGAGGAGTATAAATAAGTGGTATTTTCAGTTATTTTTCATTTTTCAAGACCCCAAAGACATACGAGGCGATTTTTCAAACACTCTTTCTTCTCCAAAATGTTGGTAAGTGATTTCTAACTCATTTTCTTCACTACTTAACTTCTTTTTACAAGATTTCATTCTAGCATCTAAGGATTTCGATGGAAAAATCAAGATTTGGGTAGTAATTTAGGGTTCTTTAGGAATTTGGTGAATTCCTCATTTATTGCTATGAATTTAATTAGAAATCGTATATTAACGATCCTTAGGCTATGGGTGAGTGATTCTTTCGAGAATTTTCGGAATTCGAGCGTGCGGGACCGGGGTTGAATGTTGGGAATTCTTTAAGAATGTCGAATTTATTGAAATAAATAGGATAAATTTCCCTACTTTGAGCATGAATTGATATAATTGTACAATATTCGAGCGTGCGCATCCTTGGTCCGAGAGGTAGATTCGACACGAGGTAAGTCTCCTTTATAACTTTGTGAGGAGGAATTGTCTCCCTAGCTGAATTAATTCAGTATATGATATTATCTTCGGGGCTACGTACGCACGAGGTGACGGGAGTCCATGCGTAGCTACTATTATGCCATGTCCAGGTAGCCTAGGACCCATTAGCATGCTTTATGTGTGTACCTGTAACCCTGCCTATAATATTAAACTGCTAACATGACCGAAAACATGATTGAAAGTTTAAAAAAAAACTAGAGTTCATATTGTTAACCCTCTAAAAGGAGAATTATTTTCGCTATGAATATATGTGTACCTGGACTGGAATGTATCATGGAGTATTACTAAACTAGACAAATGAGTTTCAAAAACAAAGATTTCAAAACCTATATTTCATGTTTCTCTTAATAAAGACTTTATCATTTTCCTGAGAAAAATGGTTTTCTTGATAAAATACGAATTTATTATGTGGATATGTGTAACTTTGGGTGCCTAAGTCGCTTGAGTGATTCGCGAGCAGGAAGACCCTGTATTTGTGTATGTATACTTATGAGCACCTGAGTCGCATGTATATTCGCGAGCAGGCTAGCCGTATTATATTGAGAGGTGCACTTTTGGGACGGGCCGATCGATCCTTCGGCAGTGCACAGAGAGGATTATTATAATGAGAGCCGCACTTTTGGGACGGGCCGATCGATCCTTCGACAGTGCTAGAGAGATTGAGAGATGCACTTTTGGGATGGGTCGATCGATCCTTCGGCAGTGCATAGAGAGATTGAGAGCCGCACTTTTGGGACGGGCCGATCGATCCTTCGACAGTGCTAGAGAGATTGAGAGATGCACTTTTGGGATGGGTCGATCGATCCTTCGGCAGTGCATAGAGAGATTGAGAGCCGCACTTTTGGGAAGGGCCGATTGATTCTTCGGCAGTGCGTAGAGAGATTGAGAGATGCACTTTTGAGACGGGTCGATCGATCCTTTGGCAGTGCATAGAGAGATTGAGAGACGCACTTTTGGGATGGGCCGATCGATCCTTCGGCAGTGCATAGAGAGATTGAGAGCCGCACTTTTGGGACGGGCCGATCGATCCTTCGGCAGTGCGTAGAGAGGTTGAGAGATGCACTTTTGGGATAGGCCGATCGATCCTTTGGCATTACATAGAGAGGTTGACTATCTTATGACTTTGGCCGGTTGTCTTACCCTTGTGTGCGCATGACTATTTGGTACTATTCTATTGGTATTGGCTTGACATGTATTTGGGAAAAAGGAAAGTTTACATTGTTGATTATTCTCAGTGGTTACCTTGATTTCTGTACTTGATATGTACTCGTTGCTCACTATCTTACATGTCTATTGTATTTCATCGTATTCTGTCATATGTTGTATTGTCTGACCTCAGTAAGAGTCTAATTTTCCCCCTCGTCACTACCTCTTTGAGGTTAGGCGGGCGACTTACTGAGTACACGTTGTTTTTGTACTCATGCTGCACTTGCCGTGCATTTTATTGCACAGGTACTTTCGTAGCAATGTGGAGGATTTGGAGACTTAGGCGAGCTGCATCTTCCGGAGGCGATCCGCAGCTGACAGAGTCACCTTCGTACTGTATTTGTTTCATTTTAAATTTCCTGGTCCAGTCGTATTTCAGACAGGCTTTGTAATATTTGTAAAATTCTTAGAAATTGCTCATGTACTTGTGACACCGGGTTCTGGGGACGTGTTGGGATTTATTTCATTAAACTGGATTGATGTGCTGTCGTATTTAAGTTTACTAAAATTTATTTATTTGATTATGAAATGCAAGAAAATGTAATGATTTCGAAAATGTTAAAACTGGAAAGTTATTTCAATTAACTAAAGTTTTGGCTTGCCTGACCTTGTGTCCGGCGCCGTCACGACCTTAGGGATTTTGGGTCGTGACAGTTGAATTTGCCTAGTTAAGGTAAGTATCTTGCCTAACTTTGTGTGGGAGAACTACCCCTTAGGATTTGGGATTCATTATGTCATTTGTGCTATGTGCAAGATGTGTACGCAAGGTGACGAGTGGGTGCACAGGTTGTATGTTGTATTTGATAGGATACTTAGACTCTTTCCATGCTTTAATTGAATTGTCATATCATGTTCTAAATTGTCATAGTCAATCTATTCTTACTTGTGTTGGTCTATCCTTACATGCCTTAAATGACTTTGTTAACATTGTTCTACATCCTACTTGCTAAATTGCTCTTCTGCCTTAGTTGAACTAGTTGCCTCTTTTATTGTTACACTATGTCTCCTTCATTGTTGATCATCATTATTTGAATTCATTGTACATGTTATCTCTCCCAATTTTGATTATCGTTATTTGAATTCATTGTCACATGTTATCTCTTTCATTGCAGTTATTCTTATTTGAAGTCATTGGTATATGCTATCTCTTTCATTGTGAGTTATTCTTATTTAGTATTGTGGTTTCACATTATCTTTATCATTGTTGAGTTATTGGTGTTGAAGTTGTGAAAGTCGTTATCACGTTGAGGCAGAATGTTAATTGTTCAGACATCTTTCTTGTTGAGAATTTACATTCATTGTTATTGTTGATCTTGTTGTACACGTTGTGATGGAGCCATTGGCTATTATTAGGGAAATGTTGATATTGTTTATTATTGGCAAGTTGTGACATATGGGCACTTATGGTGCGAATTGTTATTATGAAGTGACATTGACGCGCATGCGGCGGTATAAGGATATGGGTTAATGTGCATGTGGCGCCATAAGGTGGGACATATGTGCGTGTTTATTGTAAGGTGAATTACGTGAAGCCACACAGCGTCATAAGGTAGGCTAAAGTGCGTGTAACTATTTCGGGCAAAAGAAATGTTTTCAAAACTATTTAAATGTAAGGCTCACACGGCGGTATAAGGAAATATTGTGATTTGAAATTGAGAACTGTGAATACGAGGCGGTACCTCGTTGTGATTCTTGTTATATGCAAGGAGGTACCTCTGTTGTGATTCTTATTGTACACGAGGCGGTACCTTGTTGTGATTCTTGTTGTTTATCTCATGTTGCAAAGAGTTATTTGGTGGGAACACTTCTTATTGATCTTTCTTGTTCTATCAGTTGTTGTCCGTATATGATCATTGTGGTTCTTTTCAATTGTTTCATTTATGTTATTTCTATGCTTACAACCCTTTCATTAGCATGTGGCATTGACTTGTTTCATATTACATATTTATCTGTTTTCCACAACTTCTTGTAACTACATTTTTGTTCTATTTATTATATCCTAGTAGGTGTCTTGACTTGGCCTCACCACTACTCTACCAAGGTTAGGCACGATACTTACTGGGTACCATTGTGGTGTACTCATATTATGCTTCTCAGATCCAGGTACGTCCACGTTAGTGATCGACTTTTAGCTGCTTTCCGAAGACTTCAAGGTACTCCTACTCGGCGTTCGCAGGCCTCGGAGTCACCTTCCCTTATCCTTATTTCCTGTTGTATTTTCATTCAGAAAGTGATGTAGTAGACATTTTAGTATTACTCAATAGAGCTTATGACTCAGTTCCACTTTTTGGGAAATTTTTTCTTGAGATTCATTTTCGAAAGATTGTACGAGTTTATTAGACTTGTTTTAGTATTTCTGTTAATTATTTCTATCAAGTTATTATTAAATGTTAGGCTTACCTAGTCGTAGAGACTAGGTGACATTGTGACATCATATAGAGGGAAAGGAGGTCGTGACAAGTTGGTATTAGATCTCTAGGTTCATAGGTATTACGAGTCATAAGCAGATTAAGTAGAGTCTTGCGGGTCAGTATGGAGATGTCTGTTCTTATCTTCGAGAGGATAGGAACTAATAGGAAACTTCACTTCTTTGATTCCTAATCATATGAATTTGCTGACATTGAATTTCTGAATCTTTGTCTTTCTATTCTCTCATAGATGGTGCGGACATGCACTGCTGGATCTGACAATCAGACATTTGCGCCCCCTGTTAGAGCTGCGAGAGGTCGGGGAAAAATCCAAGGAGGGCACGTGATGCAGCCAGAGCACCTGCACGAGCTGCAACAGAGGAGCTACCAGTAGATCCGCTTGTGGGGAAGGCACCCGATGCGCCTTTTGCTACCCTTGCACTTCACGAGGCCCTCGCATAGTTCTTGAGCATGTTTGGTACTATAGCTCGGGCAAGGTTGATTCCACTTACACCAGCCACATCTCAGTCTGGGGGAGGAGCTCAAATTCTCGCGGCCCGTACTCCAGAGAAGCGGCTCAATGTTGATCATGTCCCAGAGGTTATACCAGTACATCCTGTTATTCTAGTTCTACCCAGGGTTAGAGCAGCATTATATGAGGAGGAACAGCTTAGACTTGAGAGGTTCAAGAAGTATCACCTCCTACTTTCAGTAGTTTGGCTTCAGAGGATGCAGATGGTTTTCTAGAGGAGTTACATCGAATTCTCCCTATCATGGCTATTGTGGAGACGAATGGGGTTGCTTTTACTACATCTCGGCTGTCAGGAGTAGCGTATCAGTGGTAGCGGATTTACGAGGAGGTAGCCCAGCTGATGCAGCTTCACTTACATGGACTGTATTTTCAGAGTTGTTCTTGGGAGAGTTTGTTCCCTAGACCCTTCAGGATGGATGGCACGTGGAGTTTGAGCAGCTGAGCCAGGGTACTATGATAGTGTCAGAGTATGCTGTCTGATTAAGTGACTTGTCCAAACATGCACCTGCCTTGGTTTCTACAGTCAAGGAGTGAGTTCGTCGATTCATCGAGGGGCTCAACTATGGTATTAGATTCAACATGGCTCGAGTGTTGGAGAAAGATACCACATATCAGTCGGTGGTAGAGATTGCACGGAGTTTGGAGGGTATGCGGGGCCATGAGAAAGAAGATAGGGAGGCAAAAAAGGCCTAAAGGTACGGGAGGATTTAGTGGAGGCCATGATGCATCTACAGCCCATCATGGTAGAGGATATGTGAGTTGTCCAGTTCACTCACCACTTCCAGCTTCTAGTGGTGCTCCAATTATTCTGAGGTCTTAAGTTGCACACTTTTCTCAGCCACTTTCTAGGGTACCTTAAGCGATCAGTGCAGTCGACCTATCCCGAGCCAGTCCTAGTAGCCACGCCCACCAAGAACTTGTTTTGAGTGTGGTTATACCCGTCATATTGTTAGAGATTGCCCTAGACTTAGGAGGGTGTACCTCCACAGACTAATAAGGCTCCACAGATTTAGTTAGGTCCACAGATTTATCAGGCCATGGTTCCTGCTCCAGTTACCGCTCCACCCACACAGCCAACTAGGGGAGGGGGACGGGCTGGTAGAGGTCGCCCTAGATGGGGAGGCAAGGACAGATTCTATGATTTTTTGGGTAGGACGGAGGCAGTTTCTTCAGACGCAGTCAATACAGATATGGTTCCGATTTACCGTGGAGATGCATCGGTCTTATTTGATCCAGTATCCATTTATTCATATGTGTCATCTTACTTTGCTCTGTATTTGGATATATCTCGTGATTCATTGAGTTCTCTTGTATACATGTCCACTCCTGTAGGAGATTCTATTATTGTGGACCGTGTGTATCGTTCATGTTCAGTTGTTATTGGTGGTTTTGATAGAGAGTTGTTCTATTGTTACTTAGTATGGTAGACTTTGATGTTATCTTGGGCATAGACTGGTTGTCTCCCTATCATGCTATTCTGGATTGTCACACCAAGACTGTGACATTAGCTATGCCAGGTTTTCCACGGTTAGAGTGGAGGGTGCATTGGATTATGTTCCTAGAAGGATCGTGTCATTTATAAAGGCTCGGTAGATGGTTGAGAAGGGATGTGATGCTTACCTAGTCTTTGTGAGAGATGTCACTACTAATACTCCTACCGCTAAGTCAGTTTTGGTAGTAAGAGACTTCCTAGATGTAATTCCAGTGGATCTTCCAGGCATGCTGCCCGATAGGGATATCAATTTGGGTATTGACTTGTTGTCGGGCACTCAACCCATTTCTATTCCACCATATCGTATGGCCCTAGAAGAGTTGATGGAGTTAAAGGACCACTTGCAAGAGTTGCTTGATATGGGTTTCATTCGGCCTAGTGTGTTGTCGTGGGGTGCTCCGGTCTTATTGTGAATAAGAATTATGGTTCTATGCGCATGCGTATTGATTATCGATAGTTAAACCAGGTTACGGCGAAGAATAGGTATCCATTGCCACGTATTGATGACTTATTTGATTAGCTACAAGGTGCCAGAGTGTTCTCAAATATTGATTTGCGGTCAGGTTATCATCAGCTGAAGATTCAAGATTCGGATATTCCGAAGACTGCCTTTAGGACTTGGTATGGTCACTACGAGTCCTTTGTTATGGCATTTGGGATGACCAATGCCCCAGCAACATTTATGCACCTGATGAACAATGTATTCCAGCTATATCTTGATTCATTCATCATTGTGTTTATTGACGACATCTTGATGTACTCCCACAGCAGGGAAGATCATGAAAAACACCTGAGGATCATGCTCTAGACCTTGAGAGAGAAGTTGTATGCAAAATTCTCAAAGTGTAAATTCTGGCATGATTCAGTGGCATTTTGGGGTCACCTGGTATGGAATGAGGGGATCAAGGTAGATCTGAAGAATATTGAAGCAGTGCATAGTTATCCCAGACTGTCTTCAGCTATTGAGATACGAAGTTTCCTTTGTTTGGCCGAGTATTATCGTCGTTTTGTAGAATGCTTCTCATCTATTGCTATACTTATGACAAAATTGACCTAGAAGAGTACTCCATTCAGATGGACTGAAGACTATGAGGACAGCTTCCAAAAGCTCACGACTGTTTTTACTACAGCCCTAGTGTTGGTGTTGCTTACGGGCTCAGGGTCTTATACTTTGTATTGTGATGCGTCACATTTGGTGTTGATGCAAGACGATAGGGTGATTGCCTCCGCATCTCGACAGCTGAATACCCATGAGAAGAATTATCATGCCCACGACTTAGAGTTGGCGGCCATTATTCATGCATTGAAGATCGGGTGGCATTATTTGTACGGTGTTCCTTGTGAGGTGTTTACCGACCACCGGAGTCTACAACATATTTTCAAACAGAAATATCTTAGCTTGCTACAGCGGAGGTGATTAGAGTTGCTTAAAGATTGTGATATCACTATTCTATATCATCCCGAAAAGGCCAATGTGGTGGCGACTCCTTGAGTTGAAAGGAAGAGAGTTTAGGCAGTTTAGAATGTCTATCATCAGTAGAGAGGCCACTAGCCCTAGATGTTCATGCATTAGCCAACCAGTTTGTTAGATTGGATGTTTCGGAGCCCAGTCGAGTTCTTGCTTGTGTGGTTTCTCAGTCATCTTTATATGATCACATTAGAGAATGTTAGTATGACGACCCCCATTTGCTTGTATTTAAAGACACAGTACAACATGGCGATGCCTAGGAGGTTTCTAGCGGAGATGACGGTGTTTTGCAGATGCAGGGCTGATTATGTGTGCCTAATATGGATGGGTTGCGTGAGATGATTCTTCAGGAGGACTACACTTCGTAGTGCTCCATCCATCCGGGTGCCGCTAAGATGCATCAAGATTTGAAGCAGCACTATTGGTGGACGAGAATAAAGAAAGACATAGTGGAGTATGTAGCTCGGTGCCTAAATTGTCAGCAAGTGAAGTATGAGCATCAGAGGCTGGGCCGTTTGCTTAGAGACTCGAGATTCCTGAGTGGATATGGGAGCATGTCACCATTGATGTCGTTTTTACGCTTCCACGGGCTTAGAAGAAATTTGACGTAGTATGGGTGATTGAGGACAGGTTGACCAAGTCAGTTCATTTTATTCCAGTGGTGACTACCTATTCTTCATAGCAGCTGGCTTAGATCTATATCCGCAAGATTGTCTGACTTCATCGCGTGCTGGTATCCATCATCTCTGACCGAGGTACGCAGTTGAAATTGCATTTCTGGAGATATATACACGGTGAGTTAGGTACACAAGTTGAGTTGAGTACATCAATTAACCCCCAGATGGAAGGACAATCCGAGCGCACCATTCAGATGTTGGAGGATATGCTTTGTGCCTATGTTATGGATTTCTGGGGTTCTTTGGATAAGTTCTCGCCGCTTGCGGAGTTTGCCTACAACAACAACAACCAATTGAGTATTCAGATGGCTTCTTATGAGGCCCTATATGGGAGACGGTGTCGTTCTCCAATTGTTTGGTTTGAGCCGGGAGAGGCTAAGTTATTGAGCATAGATTTGGTTCGATATGCCTTGGATAAGGTCAAGTTGATCCAGGACCAACTTCGTACAGCCTAATCTAGACAGAAGAGTTGTGCAGATCGAAAGGTTCGTGATGTTGCTCTGGGTTTCACCCATAAAGGGTGTGATGAGGTTCGGAAAGAAGGAAAAATTGATCCCTAGGTATATCGGACCTTTTGAGATCCTCGAGAGGATTGGTGAGGTGGCCAACAAGCTTGCATTGCCACCTAGTTTATTTGGGTTCACCCGGTATTCCATGTTTTCGTGCTCCGGAAGTATAATGGTGATCAGTCTCATGTTTTAGACTTCAGCACAATCCAATTGGACGAGGATTTGACTTATATTGAGAAGTCGGTGGCTATCTTGGACAGACAGATTCGAAAGTTGTGATCGAAGAACATTGCTTCAGTGAAGGTTCGATGGAGGGGTCATCCAGTCGAGCAGGCGACTTGGGAGACCGATCACGACATAAGGATTCGTTATCCTAATCTATTCACCACTTCAGGTATCCCCTTATGCACGTTCGAGGATGAACGTTTGTTTTAAGAGGGGGAGAAGGTAACGACTCGACTGGTCATTTTGTGTAATTACGCCTCGTTACCCCTATTATGCTTCACATATGTGTGTTTATGGTTTTATGACTTAGGGTTGATTATTTTCGTCCTAGAAAACTTTCGGTTTGATTCGGACCCTTTGATTCTTGGCTTAGAAGCCTATATTAGAAATATTAACCAAACTTTGACTTTTTTGAAAACGATATCGGAACGGTATTTTGATGGCTCCGATAGCTTCATATTGTGATTTCGGACTTGGGAGTATGCCCGTAATTTAATTCGAAAGTACATAGGTTGATTTATGTTATTTTACCAAAATTTGGCAATTTGAAGTTGAAACATTTAACCGTAGGTTGACTTTTAGCTATTTAGATCGTAATATGATTTTTGGACTTGGAATAGGTCTGCTATGAAATTTAGAACTTTTCTACAAAATTTGGTATCATTTGGTGTTGATTTGATAGGATTCGGACGTTTAGTTGTAATTCTAAAGATTCTTGAACTTTACTTTGAATTACATGTGTTTTAGTGTTCAATTCGGATATTTAGATGTTTTTGTGTTTTTATCATGCGAGCGAGTTCGTATGATGTTTTTAGACTTGTGTGGATATTTGGTTTGGAGCCCTGAGGGATCGGATGAGTTCTTGTAATGTTTCAGAAGGTTTTGAACTGAAAATGAATTGCTGGTGTTGTTAATGCTCAATTATCGCAATTGCGAGCACCAGCCTCGCAATTGTGAACGTGATAGTGGGGGAACACATATCTCAATTGCGACTCCCCTTCGCATTTGCGAAGTCAGCAGACTTTTGATTTGGTTCACATTTTTCGAACATTTGTTTGCTTATGCGAGATTTTCAACTTCACAATTGCGATAATGATTGAGGTTTCCGGGGGTTCACAAATGCAATCCCTGGTCCGCAATTGCGAAGGTTCACAAATGCGACACATGCAGCTGGTAATTAGGGCTGGGAGACGGGATTTTTCACCATATTCTCTCATTTTAGAACCATGGACTTGGTAGGAGGCGATTTGGAGAGGGGATTTTCATCTACAAACTTTGGGTAAGTGATTCTAATTTATTTCCAACTACATTCTATCAATATATCTCATATTTTAACATCAAAATCATGTGAATCAAAGTGAAAATTTGTGAAACTTTGTCAAGTTTTTGAAAAATAAGAATTTGAGTTTTGAAAGTCGATTTTTCTGATTTTGAAACTAATCACATATATGAACTCGTGCAATCATGGATAGCTAGAATCTACCCTTGAACTCGAGTTTTGATCGATGGGCCCCGAGTTGACTTTTTTTTACTTTTGAGAAAAGTGTTAAGATCTTAACTTTACCTATTGTAATTGATATCTCTTGCATTGTTTGATGATATTAAGTCAATTTTGGTTAGATTTGAACCGTGTGGAGATGAATTTTAGGAGAAAACCTAATTTGAGGTTTGAATTGGCCTATTTGGGGTATGTATCTTGCCTAACGTTGTAGTGAAGCCATGGGCTATTGTTGTGGAAATATAGATATTGTTGATTATTGGCAAGTTGTGACATATGGGAACTTGTGGTACGAATTGTTATTGTGATGTGACATTGACGCGCATGCGGTGGTATAAGGATAGGGGTTAATGTGCATGTGGCGGCATAAGGTGGGACTTATATGTGTGTTGCTTGTAAGGAGAATTACATGAAGCCCCACGGCATCATAAGGTTGGCTAAAATGTGTGCAGCTATTTCGGGCAAAACACATATTTTCAAAACTATTTAAATGTAAGGCTCATGCGGCATTATAAGGAAAGATTGTGATTTGAAATTGAGAAATATGAATACGAGGAGGTACCTCAGTTGTGATTCTTGTTATATGCGTGGTGGTACCTCGGTTGTGATTCTTATTATACACGAGGTGGTACCTTAGTTGTGATTCTTATCGTACACAAGGAGGTACCTCGTTGTTATTCTTGTTGTTTATCTCATGTTGCAAAGAGTTATTTGGTGGGAACACTTCTTGCTGTTTTGATCTTTTTTGTTCCATCAATTGTTGTCTGTATGTGATCATTGTGGTTCTTTTCAATTGTTTCATTTATATTATTTATATGCTTACAACCGCTTCATTAGCCTGTGTTATTGACTTGTTTCATATTACATATTTCTTCATTTTCCACTACTTCTTGTTATTACGTTCCTAGTAGGTGTCTTGACCTAGCCTTATTCCTAGTAGGCATGATATTTATTGGGTACCATTGTGGTGTACTTATACTACGCTTCTGCACATCTTTTTGTGTAGATCCAGGTATGTCTGCTCATGTCGGACGTTAGTGATCGACTGTTAGCTGTTTTTCGGAGACTTCAAGGTATTCTTGCTCGGCGTACCCGGGCCTCGGAGTCACCTTCCCTTATCTTTATTTCCTGTTGTATTTTCATTTAGACAATGATGTAGTAGAAATTCTAGTATTACTCTGTAGAGCTTATGACTCAGTTCCACCGGTTTTGGAAAAATGTTTGTTGAGATTATGTTTCGGAAGATTATACAAGTTTATTAGAATTTTTCATAGTATTTGTGTTAATTATTTCTGTTAAATTATTATTAAATGTTAGGCTCACCTAGTGGTAGAGATTAGGTATCATCACGACATCCTACGGAAGTAAACGGGGTCGTGACATTTTTGTATTACCAAGGCTCTCTAATAGTCTTATTTCAGTTGGCCAATTGGTTGATGACAATTGTGATGTGAATTCTTCTCATAAAGGTTGCATTATGCAGGATCAGGTGTCGAGGATGATAATCACGAAGGGGCCTAAAGTTGGAAGATTGTTTCCTATACATTTTTCCTTTCCTCATGTTCTTTCTTTTGCTTGTACGTCTACAACTAGTAAGACTCAAGTTTGGCATAAGCTCTTAGGACATCCAAATTATGTTATGTTGTCTCATTTATCAAATTCTAGTTTATTGGGAAATAAAAATTTGAATGCTTCCTTTGATTGTTCTACGTGTAAATTAGGCAAAAGTAAAATTCTTCCTTTTCCTAGTCTTGGTAGTCGTGCTGCGAAGCATTTCGATATCATTCATAGTGTTGTTTTGGGCATTTCACCAATTATATCTCATGCTAATTTCAAGTACTTCGTGACATTCACAAGTTATTATAGTATGTTTACATGAGTGTATTTTTCCCTTCCAAATTTGAGGTACTTTCCATATTCAAGAGATTTTTTAGCTTACATTGAGATTCAATTTTCTACCTGCATCAAAATATTAAGATCTGATTCTGGTGGAGAATATATGTCTCACGAGTTCAATTATTTACTTCTTGAGAAAGGAATCGGCGCACAACGCTCCAGTCCATATACTCCATAGTAAAATGGGTCAATGATCGTAAAACCGTCCTCTTTTAGATGTCACCCCTACTTTATTGATTGAGTCCTCGGTCCTTCTAAATATTGGGTTGAAGTTTTGTCTACTACTGCCTATTTTATTAATAGACTACCATCTCAAGTGTTAAATCTTGACTCTCCATATTATTGTCTTTATCACCAAAATTCTAACTATCATAATTTTCATACATTTGATTGTGTTTGTTTTATGCAGGCTACCTCCTTATCAATGCAATAAACTTTCTATTCAGTCTACTAAATGTGCTTTTATAGGTTATATACTTCACATAAGGTTTTATTTGTTATGATCCAAGTTCTAATAAATTTAGTGTTTCTAGAAATGTTGTTTTCTTTAAGAATGATTTTTTTGTTTCTACTCATGTTGAGTCATCATCTGTTTCTCCTAGTCTCCCTAATTTTTAAGATTTTCAACTTCTTCTAATCCGTTCAAACTTGGATTTGTGTATGAACGATGACACCATCCAACTTTACCCTATCCCGAAACTGATCCGCCATCTGAGACTGCTTCTCAATTGGAATTTCAGATTTCTTCAAGGCATGCTTCTCTTGAGCCTAGCTACTCGGGGCGATATACAACATTTATGACTCCTAAGTGTTATGGTTTTTCATCTACTTTATCCATCATCTTTATTCCAACATGTTACTCACTAGCCTCCAAGATTGAATGCCAGTAGAAAGTGATGAAGGAAGAACTTTTGGCTCATAAAGAAAACTACACATGAGACATTGTTCCTTGTCCTTCAAATGACTGCCCAATTGGATGTAAATGAGTCTACTCAATTAAACATCATTATGATAGAATTTTTTATCAGTACAAAGCTCGCTTGGTTGTCCTTGATAACAAATAAGGGTATGGTGTGGATTATTGTAAAGATCCGTAAAATTTCATGGCTAAAAATAATGCCCAAATAGGTCCCCGTGTTGTTATAACTGTAGAAATTCTTAAAACAGACCCTTTTTGAGTAAAAAGTACCCCGGGACTTAAAAGATATAATTTTCCAGATTTGCGCAGGAGCAGTCCACTATGCTATCGCAGATCAGGTATGCGGATCTTATAGTGGTCGCATACCTGGGCAGTCTACTTTACTTTTTGGCCCATTTGAGGGTCATTTATGCGACAGGAATGCGGGCCGCATAGCAGAAACACGATCGCATTTCTGCTTCGGGACTGTTAAATTTCTAATTTTATACCCGACCCCCAGTTTATTAAAACACCTCCCCCTTTCATTTTAAGATCATTTTCTGATAAATTAGAGAGAGGAGAGAGTGGGTTCTAGAGAGACAGAGTTCTATCTTCCTCAATTTGTTCCTCCATCACTACTCAGGCCTGGAATTGATCAAGTAGGACACCATTTTCTTCACTACAAGAGGTAAGCTTCTACCCCATCAACCTAAATTTCCAGATTTTTGTTAAAATAAAACATGGTTAGGTGAGTTCATGAAAATAGGGGTAGGAGTCTTGCATGCATGTAACCAACTAATCATAATCTAGTAAAAGGAAATGGGTTAGAGTAATCTTTCACTAAAAAGAGGCCATTCAACCTAAAGGAACACCTAGTGTTGGATAGAATGCTCAAGTGAGTTCAATACATGATCATTGTTCCAAAATTCTAAGTTAATTATGCCACATTGTAAACTAGATTGAAGTTCTAGAAGGTCCGGTGAATTGTGGTAGAAAATTAAAGGGAAATTCCAATTCGAGGTATGTATAGCTAACTTTAATCTTTGTAGAGTTACCTTGTTGGTGTCCGAGTGCACATTATGAAATTCTTGCTTGAGCATATGTGAATTGATTATCCTGCTGTGTCGAGTTGTACGAGTTCATTCTCTGATTTTTCTTAAGTCGATTACTATGCTAATTGAGATTATGATGGATGATTCTTTGCGCTTATCCTACCATGTGTAAGGTTTGTTAAATGTTCGAATATGTCAACATAGCAGTATGTGCTATTAAGTGAAATAATGTTAACGTACTCTAATGTGGAAAGGTATCTAATTGCTAAGGGCCGAGTGTGGCAAATGATTAAAAGAAATTGTGGGTTGATTTAATTGAGTTAAATGATGATGGCATCACCATATGTGAATTACTGTTTGGTAAGGATTATTGTTCCTTGACTTCATATAGTTGTTGGTTGATATGAACTTCTGTTCTTGATGACGAAGATCCCTGTGATATAATTGTTGGTTTTGTTGCTATGAAATATGAACGTACGGTGGGAACGGGTTGCACGCCGCAACACGAAGTAATAAGGGTAGAGAGGTAATAAGGGTGAGATGTGATTGTACGGTGGGATCGGGTTGCGCACCGCAACAAGAAGTAATAAGGGTGGAGAGGTAATAAAGGTGAGATGAGAATGTACGGTGGGATCGGGTTGCGCGCCGCAACAGATGAATAATTGAGATGAGTAACAATGAAATCTCCATTTGTAACTTTCTGTATATCTGTGTGGTACTTGTGTGGTTACCCTGACTGTCTTCCAATTGTGCATTGTGTGATTCTACTTGGAGTAAACTTTGTTCATACATGCTAGTACTATTCAATGGTACTAACTTCCCTTTTGCCGGGGACGCTACATCTTTTATATGTAGGTGGTTCCACAGCAAGTAGCTCAGACCACCGACAGTGGTGTTTTCCCTTCGTACCTTCAGCAGATCCGGTGAGCCCCACTTCCTCTCAGGGCCGTGTGTAGTCTATATCCTCTCTTTTGTATATTTTATGTCTTATAAGGTATAGCCTGGGCCTTGTTTCCGGCAAGTTTTGTGTAAACTCCTAATATTCTTAGAGGCTCTGTAGACACTGTGTGGGTTGTATATACTTATTTTGGGTAGTAGTTGTAACTACTCGTAACCGTGGTCCCGTGTTTGAAGTATTGTGCTTAGTTTGTATAATTTGTGATTATCAAATGTTGACATGATAAAGGATGAAATGAACTCAAGTAGTATATTCATGTTTAAACTCTAAATTGCTAATTCATGTGGAATAAGGTATATTGTAAACACGGGGTAACGCGTTGGGTAGGAAAGGCAATCCAGGTCCGCTTGACCGGGATCACCCGGTTAGGCGCCGGTCTCGTCCCTCGGTTTTGGGGAGTGAGAATTATGAGGAGACTTTTAGACTAGTAGCAAAAATGACTATGATGCGAACTATTATTGCCATTGTTGCTTCACAAAGTTGGCATCTTCATCAAATGGATGTTAAAAATGCTTTTATCCATGGTGATCTCAAAGAAGATAGTTATATGAAGCATCTACCTAGTTTGTTCTCATCACCTACATCATATGTATGCAAGTTGAAACGGTCTTTATATAGATTAAAACAATCTCCCAAAGCTTGGGGTTTGACAAGTATCGGACTACTTTGCTTCATTACTCTTTTTAGCAGAGAAAATATGACTCATCTTTGTTTCTTTGGAGAACAACTACTAGTTGTTTTCTTCTTTTGGTATATATATATAATGTTATTATCACATGCGGAGATTCTTTTTTAATCACCAGCCTCCAGAAGCAACTTAAGAATTATTTTCATATAAAAGATCTTGGTACTCTTACATACTTCTTGCGATTAGAAATTCATCATGATTCTTTAGGTGTGTTCCTAAACCAGCACAAATATGCTCAAGATTTGATTATTTTGGCTGGTCTTCAAGAATCTTCCTCTGTAGATACTCCATTGGAATTAAATGTAAAGTAATGACGATGGAGATCTTCTTCCTGATCCAACTTTGTTTCAACAATTAGTTGGGAGCCTAAATTATATTGCTATTACCCGACCTGATATATCTTTTACAGTTCAACAAGTCAGCCAATTCATGCAGGCTCCTCGTCATCTACATTTGGTATTTGTTCGTCGCATCTTTCGATATCTCTTAGTAACTCCACTCATGGATTATTCTTTCCTAGTGGTTCTCCTATTCAACTTATTGCTTTTAGTGATTTTGATTGGGCTGGATGCCATGTTACTCGTCGCTCCATCACAGGTTGGTGCATGTTTCTTGGAGATTCCTTTTGATTTCCTAGAAGAGCAAGAAGCTAGATCGTTTTTCCAAATATTCAACTAAATTTCCAAATCCATTTTCCTCTTCGGTATCTTTCTGCATTTGAAGCTGTTTAAAATTGGATCCCTTTCTTGAGGCTGAACGCAAAGGGATTGCATTTTGATATTGGAGTTTTTTAAAATCGGAGCCGCAGCAGCCAGCGGATTTGGAAGCGCACCCATACATCCCCGACTGTGATCCAGGTTCCACATTTCTTGAATTGTATTGCTCATATCTATTTATTGTTGCCTTGTCGGCAATTTCGATTGGATTAATTGCTTTTGCTATTTTTTTTTATTAGTGTTTTAAGCTTAAGGTTTCCTCTATTCATTTTAGTTCTGTGTTTAGATCCATTGTTCTAGTGCCTGATCGCGTTTTTGTTCTCGTAATCACTCCTTTGAGTTGTTTTTAGCTCTTGGGTTCGTAGCTTGTAGTCCTTCATTCCCGTTTTTGGTTCTTAGTGGTAGTGTTTGCCTAATACCTTTTTCTTATAGTGGCGGTAGTGAACGATGTGAGAGTAAGGTCATTTCCTCGGGCGGAGCTGGGGGTGGAGTCCAAGGGTGGGATGGGGGGTAAGAAAGCCTCTAGGTTGAGAATTGGGTCTTGGAACATTGGGAGATTGACGGGGAAGTCCATAGAGTTAGCTAAGATTCTTCAAAAGAGGAAGATCAACATAGCGTGTGTTCAGGAGACTAGATGGAAGGGTACTAGGGAACGAGATGTAGACGGGTTTAAACAATTGTACTCAGGGAACGCAGGGGGCAAGAATGGGGTAGGTATTTTAGTAGACGGGGACCTCAGGGAGCTCGTGGTTAAGGTTAGGAGGGTAAATGATAGGTTGATGAGTATTAAGTTGGTAGTTGGTGGGCTTACTGTAAACCTGATTAGTGCATACGCTCCTCAGGTAGGTTTGAACCAGGAAGTCAAGAAGCAATTTTGGGATGATTTGGATGAGATGGTGTGTAGTATCCCGCACACAGAGAAGTCGTTCATTGGTGGAGATTTCAATGGTAATATTGGGGCTAGTTCTAGGGGTTATGATAATGTTCATGGCGGGTACGGTTTTGGGGATAGGAATGAGGGAGGTAATTCACTGTTGGAGTTTGCTAGAGCTTTTGATTTGGTTGTATCTAACTCGAGTTTCCCGAAGAGGGAAGAGCACCTGGTCACTTTCCGAAATTCAATGGACAAGACTCAGATGGATTACCTTCTATGCAGGAAATACGATAAAGGTCTTTGCAAGGACTGCAAGGTCATCCCGAGTGAGCACCCCACGACTCTGCATAGGCTCCTAGTTATGGACCTGAAGATCAAGAGGAGTAGGAGGAAGAGGGCAGGGTGCAGGAAACCTAAGATAAAGTGGGGTAACTTGACCAAGGACAAAGCTCAGGAGTTAGGGGAGAAGTTGTTGGCTATGAGGGCCTGGATGAGTATGGGGGACGCGCCTAGTATGTGGTCCATGAATGCGGATTGCATTAGGGTAGCTACTAGAGAGGCCTTAGGAGTCACGAAGGGTTCTCCTGGGGGTCAAAAAAGGGACTGGTGGTGGAATGGAGAGGTTCAAGTAAAGTGGAAGCTAAGAAAGCTGCTTATTTAGAGATAGTAGAGAGTAAAAATGAGGAGGAAAAAAAGGACTTATCGGGAGTGTTACATAAAGGCAAAGTTATCAGTTACAATGGCTAAGAACGCAATATTTGCTCGTTTGTACGAGGAGCTTGAGGGTAGAGGTGGGGACAAGAGGTTGTACCAGTTGGCCAAGGTGAGGGAGAGGAAAGCCCGTGACTTAGACCAATTCAAATTCTTCAAGGATGAGGATGGTAAAGTGTTGATGGACGAGGCACTCATTAGGAGAATATGGCATACATACTTCCATAAACTGTTGAATGATGAGGGGGATAGATGCATTGTGCTGGGTGAGTTGGATCACTCTGAGAATCGGCGGGATTTTGGGTACTGTAGGCGGATTACGGTAGAGGAGGTGGAAGGAGCGATGCGTAAGATGTGCAGGGACAGAGTAACGGGGCCAGACGAAATCCCGGTGGAATTCTGGAAGAGCGCAGGGCGAGCAGTTTTAGAGTGGCTTACTAGGCTGTTTAACGTTATTTTTAAGTCAAAGTAGATGCCCGAAGAATAGAGGTTGAGTACGATGGTTCCACTTTAAAAGAACAAGGGTGATATCCAAAATTGCAACAATTATAGAGGTATCAAGTTATTGAGTCACACTATGAAGGTTTGGGAGAGTTATGGAGGCCAGGGTGAGGAGATGCGTGTCTATTTATGAGAATCAGTTTGGATTTATGTCGGGGCATTCAACTACGGAAGTGATTCATCTGGTAAGGATATTAGTGGACTAGTACAAGGAAAGTAAGAAGGATTTACATATGGTGTTTATTGACCTTGAGAAGGCATACGATAAAGTTTCGAGGGAGGTCCTGTGGAGGTATTTGGAGGTTAGCGGCATTCCGGTAGCATACATTAGGGTGATTAAGGATATGTATTATGATGCTAAGACTCGGGTGAGGACTGTAGGTGGTGACTCGGACCAATTTCTTGTGGTGATGGGGTTGTACCAGGGATCAGCTCTTAGCCCATTTTTGTTTGCCTTGGCGATGGATATACTGTCGCGTCACATCCAATGTGAGGTGACTTGGTGCATGCTATTTAGCGATGATATAATGTTGATTGACGAGACGCGTAGCAGAGTTAACGCGACTTTGGAGGTTTGGATACATACCTTGGAGTCTAAAGGTTTCAAACTGAGTAGAACCAAGACAGAATACTTGGAGTGCAAATTCAGTGAGACCTATGATGTAGACGTAGAGGTTAAGCTTGATGCTCAAGTTATCCCCAAGAGAGCGATTTTTAAGTATCTCGGGTCTATTATCAAGGGTAACGGGGAGATTGACGAAGATATCACACATCGCATCGCAGCGGGGTGGATGAAGTGGAGGCTCGCATTCAGTATTCTATGTGATAAGAATGTGCCGTTAAGACTTAAGGGTAAGTTTTATCGAGTGCTGGTTCGACCTGCTATGTTGTACGGGGCTGAGTGTTGGCCAGTCAAGAACTCCCACGTGCAGAAGATGAGAGTAGCAGAGATGAGGATGTTGAGATGGATGTGTGGGTGTACCAGGCGAGATAGAACTAGGAATGAAGGTATCCGGGATAGAGTGGGAGTAGCCTCCGTGGAGGACAAGATGCGGGAGTTGCGGCTGAGATGGTTCGGACATGTTAGGAGAAGAAGCATTGATACCCCTGTCAGGAGGTGTGAGAGGTTGTCCATGGAGAGTTTGAGGAGCGGTCAAGGTAGGCCTAAGAAGTACTGGGGAGAAGTGATTAGGCAGGACATGGCGCTACTTCAGCTCACTAAGGACATGACACTTGATAGGAGGGTGTGGAGGTCGAGGATTAAGGTACAAGGTTAGTAGGTAGTTTATAGTGTTCACCGATAGGCTTAGTAGTATGCATTTCCTTTCATATTCTTTGATTTTTATTACGGTATGTGGTTTTTGTTCGCCCCAGGTATTGTATTCCGTGTTGCTATTATTGGATATTTTTTTTCTTCCTTGCTTCCCTCTTCTTCTTCTTGCCCTTCCTGAGCCGAGGGTCTATCAGAAACAGCCTATCTACCTGCATTAGGTAGGGGTAAGGTCTGCGTACAGACTACCCTCCCCAGACCACACATGTTGGGATCAAATTGGGTTTGTTGTTGTTGTTGTTGTTAATTTGAATATCGAGCCATGTACACTGCTTGCTCCAAGATTGTTTGGATCTTGGTTTGCTTGTAGAGGTTGGATTTCCTCAATCTAATCCTGCTCTTTTTCATGCTGACAACACTAGTGCCATTCAGATTGTTATCAATCCAGTTTATTATGAAAGACTATACACATCGAAGTGGCTGTCATTATCTCCGAGAAGCTATAGAAATGAGTCATTACTCTTCCATATCTGTCCAGTGATCTTCAAATAGCTGGTGCGTTCACAAAATCCATGACACGACAACATTATCAATTTCTAGTAGGAAAATTGATGCTTCTTGATTCACCAGCATCAATTTGAGGGGGGATGTTAGCATGATGGACAAATCATTACTTAGTTTTAGGGATATCGGAATAGTTGTAAATAGCATTGTAATACAGATATGTGTAAATAGATTTTCATAGTTAAAGATAGAGGATATTGAAGGATAATGAATAACATATATTTGGGGATTTACAATTAAGAATAGCAGATTTTTGGGTATAGAAATAACAAATCATTAGGGGTGTAAAATTAGAATTCATTATGTTTAATTGCAAAACTCTCAACTTGAGAGACATTCAGCAATATTGACATCTTCTACAACATGAGCAAGGATCACAAAACAAGAATGCTTACCATTCCACCATTTTTGTTTAAAGATGCCATGTAAAAAATATGTAATACTAACTAAATAAGAAAATTTAAAATGTGATCAGAAATCAAAAAAAAAAGCTTAATATAGATAAATAATGAATTTCTAAGTCCCCGACAACGGCATAAAAAACTTATTAGTTTCCTAAATAAACGCAAGTATACGTAGCCTTCAAGTAATAAAGAGACTCGAAAGTCGGATGTCAAACCCACATAGATTTAGAGTAATTGTTAACTAAGATAACTAAATCAGTTGACTGTCCAAGTTAATCAAAAGTAATAGTTTTTTCTACTAAACTATTGTTGTGAAAGTTAAATAAGTAAATAGTTAAATGAAAAAAAATGCATGAATTTATGATTGGATTTTAAGTACATGAGATGAAGATTCCAAGGTTGGGGTTGGTTATCAATCCTTTTTAGTTTATAATTACAACTCTTATTAGGAATTATCTATAGTTACTATCCGATCCGATCGTTTCTATAAATAGCATGTTCCCATAGTACTATTTGTCTATCCCTAATGTATCAATCCTATATCCCTATGGTATTGAATTTATCACAAATGAATATAATAGGACATTAAACTAAGCAAGACTGCGAGGTATATACTTATCCTAACGACGAAATCCTTCCGCGAGCCACGGGTTCATAAACAAGCTCTCTCTAATTGTACTCTAATATAAACACGTCTTTCCCAAGCATAGCATAGATAATAAATAGAACTTAACCTCTGGCCAAATAATTAAGCCATTTTACACAGAATTAGAGAAATAACCAAAGATGATAACTCGAATTAATGGTAATGTAATTAATTAACGTCATTATTCATCACAACCACAACCCTAGAAAATAGAGTGTTTAGCCACTCATAGTTATCATAACAACCACGCAAGTGTTTTGCATGAATAAATTACAAAGAAAAGATGAAGGAATGAAGAACTCTATGATTTTCTCCTCCCGAATTTCTCCATACGATGTTCTAGCCTCCAAATAATGTTCAACCCCTCGAAATAGGTTAGAAACCCTTCCATACTTGTTAGGGACATGTAGTAGTGAAATAGCCTTCTCCAAGTCGCAATAGAAAGGTTCCTGAACTTGCCATTTTTGTTAGCAACGGGCACCCAACAGGACACCGAGTTTTTTCTGCACTTTCTGCTCTACTACTTTTTGACATTTTAGGAGGGGCTAGGCTCCAAGATGGACGCCAAAATCATACTCACTCAAAATTCTTCTGTTTTGGCTTCAGTTCAATTCAAACCACTCACAATTGACTCCTACGCGTATAAGAACCATAATTAAGCTCGAGGCGTCCCGTAACACGTTAGAATTAACAAGAATAGGGTAAAAAATGTAAGGCAATTCATATATAAAAAAAAGAATTTTTTCCAAACATCATGCGTCCAATAGCTTTATTTATTTTGTTACTTAAACATTTACAGCTTCATGGTTGTTACCTATTATATCGTATTGTATTGTTACTTGAAATACAATATTTGTTTTGATTGTTACTTAAATTTTATTGTATCGTATCGCTAAATCCGTCGTTACGTAACAACAAAATGTGCCACTTGATGTAACGGTCGATTTGGTGTGGTCGAGTTGTTATCGTGCCTCTTTCTCTCATCTCACCTATTGACCCATATCACTGCATAGTTTTGAAGATTGACAAATGGCTGACCAGTTGAACCAGGTCCATCAGAGCACACATCTTGAACTGANACCGTATATACATAGGAGATATTTGTGAATGTGAAATATCAATGAACCAAGAGATTGTCTCCTAATGCGAAAAGGTTGCAAACTGATGAGATGATTGAAGTCGAATTCAGCAAGGAAAGTAACAAAATAAAGGAAGTTGAGTTTGGTACGAATTATGTTCACCCAGGTAGAGTTGGACTAGAATTGGACGACAAGCTCAACTGACTCTATAAATACTTGATGTATTTCTGCTGGAATTTGATACGCACAAAAGCTAAAGTGAATCAAAAGTCTGAAAAGCAAAGTTCCCAGAGTCAATTTTCTAGCAGAGTCATTGTGCAATTAAAGGCTACAGATCAACTAAAAGAACCAGTTCCATCTGATTGATTATTGAGTCTAGTTGATTATAGTAAGAGTTTTAATATTGTATCTTTTCAGCTTTCATAGAAGCAATTGTAATAGGTACGCATTGTTCAAGTTAGAGTTAANAAATCCTACTGAGGAGTAGGTCATGGTTTTTTCACCTTTTGAGCCAGGTGTTTTCCACATAAAAATCTCTGCGTTTTTACTTTACTGCTTTTATTATTCCGCAACAATAGTAGTAGGAACAGCAAGAAGAACCAGGTTCTTCTATTGAGACAGCACTCAAAAATTGAGTACCACACAAAGTAACATATCTTCTTGTGTGGTATTGACGTCTAAAACATCAATTGGTATCATAGAAGGTTATCCTTGAAAGGATAAAACCTTGGAAAAGATCAAGATAAGTGCACCACCTGGACNGCCAGTATTACTCTTGGTGGAAAAACAGGATGAAGGACCACCTGATTGGAGAAGACTATGAACTCTGGGACATAGTCACTGATGGTCCTCTAGCTACCATGATGAAGACTTCTGAAGGTATAGATGTACCAAAGACTAGAGCTGATTGCACTGCTGAGGATCTCAAGAAATGGGAGAAGACTGCAAAGGCCAAAAAGTGGCTAGTGTGTGGACTAGGTCCAGACGAGTACAGCAGAATCCAAAGATGAACCAGTACCAAAGAGATCTGGGATACCTTGCAAGTATCCCATGAAGGAACACCTCAGGTAAAAAGGTCAAGAGGTACTCTACTATACTCTCAGTATGAAAACTTCACTATGAAAGAAGGAGAGACTATTCAAGAGATGTACACAAGGTTCACAACCTTGACTAATGAACTGAAGTCTCTTGGAAGAGTCATTCTTGAAGAGGACAGGGTTGAGAAGATCCTAACAAGGGTCTTGCCTATTTCCTGGGAAAGCAAAATCACTGCTATCCAGGAATCCAAAAATATGGCAACCCTGAGATTGGATGAGCTGATTGGAAACCTCACTACCTATGAACTGAGAAGGCAGACAATGAAGATGGATGGTCCAAAGAAGGAGAGGAGTCTAGCCCTAAGAATCACTGAGGGAGCATATCTGGAAGATGATGAGATGGCCATGATCACCAAAGAATTCAGAAACTTTCTCATGAGGAAGAAGGGCATCTCTAGAGGAAGAAACTACAACAAAGCAAAAGCTCCAGAAAGGCCAACCAACGAGGGATGCTATAAATGTGGTAAGACTGACCATCTCATCAAAAACTGTATTCAGTGGGAAGTAGAATGGAAAAAGAAGAGATATGAAAGAAGGAACAGGAAGAAGGAACAGGTCCAACCCAAGAAAACCACAACAAAGGCTATGGTTGCTGCTTGGGGGGAAAGTTCAGATGAGGAATCAGAAGATGGGGAGACTGAAGATCAGGCGCTCATGGAAATTGGAGAATCTGATGAGGAATCACATGAAGAACCAGAGGTAAGTATCTCCCATCTTAAAGACAAAGTAAAGTTCCTATCTAAGGAAAAACTCTCTGAGTTGCTACTTGATTTCATAGATGATTCTGAGGAAACAACCAAAAAGAAGATCAACTATCTAAAGAATGGGCAATGCTAAAAGCAAAGTGCATGAACCTGGAAATGGAATAAATCCTCTGACGCCCTGATATGGCTTCAAGAGAATCATAGTAGAAACAGGAGAGGGATTGGCTTTGGAAGTAAATTGGCCAAGTGGGATCCCAAAAACAAGTATCTCACTCTTCCTGAGAATAAAATATGCACCCATTGTGGTAAGACTGGTCACTACAAATATGAGTGTACTACAAAATAGCAGGCCAGTCGAAGAAATGAGAGGTTTGTAAAAGGGAAAAACTGGCTACGAAATTGGGCCAGGAAAAATTTGATTCATCCATTCTCTCATAGAAAAGGACCCAAACTAGTTTGGGTTCTTAAGACTAACCTCTGATTTTTTTTTTGTAGGTTCAAGTGAGAGGAGGCAGCCAGATTTGGTATTTGGATAGTGGTTTCTCAAAGCATATGACTGGGAACATGGAACAACTCCTTTCACTTGAAAGTCTCAAAGGAGGAAATGTCTCCTTTGGAAACGAAAAGAAAGGTGAAATCATTGGGATTGGTAAGGTAGGTAAGGATGAAACACGATCCATTCAACATGTGTATCTAATAGATGGCTTGAAATATAGCATGATCAGTGTATCACAACTGTGTGACAGAGGTAACCTGGTTGCCTTTACTTCCACAAAATATTTTGTGATTAACCTTCTTACTGACAAGATTTTTTTGCAGGAAAAAAGAATGAATAACATCTATGTCATAGACTTGTCCACACTGTCTGAAAATGAACTCAATTGCCTAAGTATGTTGGACAGTGATCCCCTCCTGTGGCACAAACGACTTGGTCATGCGAGTCTAACTCAGCTTAACAAACTAGTCTCTAAGGACTTAGTGGTAGGACTTCCTAACATTAAGTTCAAGGAGGACAAAGTTTGTGAGGCATGTGCCAGGGGGAAGCAGGTAAGGTGCTCTTTCAAAAGTAAGAAAATAGTCAGTACCACCAGGACTTTGGAACTGGTTTATATGGATCTATGTGGTCCTATGAGAACTTTTGAGTT
>MDKJ01154341.1:0-37865 GCA_005239525.1 Nicotiana knightiana | reverse complement strand
ATGTCTACCCTTTCCCACCCCTTAGTGGTTATTAAGCGAGTTTATTTAACGACCTCTATGCGTACTGTTACCTGTACCTTCTTAATGGACCTGGAGGAATTTAGGAACTCTAAATATAGGACGTTCTAGACATAACTCCCTAAGGTTAAAAGGATAAAATTCTAAGCGACAGGCTAGAACAAATAAGACTTCACAAATAAATGCAGGAAAAGCAGTTTAAGAGCTCAGATTTACCTCCACGGATATTGCACATAAACAACATGTCTCAAACACAAAACAAGAGGCAGTTTTATTAGACTTCCTAAGACAGGATATCCAAGTGAATATCAATGCACAGAAGTATGCAGCTTGTTTATAAACTCAATAGCAAGGACCTAATCAGCTTGCCTACTGGTTTTAAAAAACCTGTTAGCCCTTAGGCAGCAAACGCAATCAAAACAATATTTATTTTTAAGAGATTGATTACCTAAGGCTTGCTTAGGCGTGGGGTGGTGCATAGTGACTACCAGAATTATTAAACAGTTCAGAGGTTGTTTTACCTAAAACATGTTGTTCTAAGTGATGTAAATCTGAGAATGCAGAGATAGTTACCAATTTCTATTAAGAACAAATATGATAATCATATGCGAGGTTATTTTATACCTTTTCATGAATCAACAGTTTAAACTAGTCGTAGTTAAGTAAATGTAAACGAAATCCTAGAGCATGGTATCTAGTATGCACACGTGAATGCATGGTGGCTAGGATATAATTTCAGGATGCACAGGATTCCTAAAGCATGATTTCTAAAATGCATAGAGAATTACAAAGTTGTTAAGCATGATTCATGAATGCACAGGAGTATTAATTTTATCGCCTAAGGAAAGGATTTCTAAGTGGTAGGCACAAGCATAAATTGAGGTATGTTGTGTGTTAAAGCAGTAAACATGAAAAAGCCTTAAGGACATGATATCTAATGCATGTTTGGCATGTTGATCCTAAGCATGGATTCTAATGTAGATATAGGAAATTTAAACCTTAAGGCATGATTTCTACCCAGTGGCATCGATAAAATTATATAGCTATCCCCTCCCATTTCACTAGCCATCCCCAATATTCATTTACAAATAAATATTATAAACCAGCTGAATAAAAAAGAAGAAGTTAAACTATAGAGAGCCTAAAAACTGGCCCAGACTTCCAGAACCTCAAGTGCCCAAATGTTTCATAGCCTTTCTCATATCCGGGTGTGTCAGAGTTCCCTAAGGACCTCAAGGGATCCCGGGCAGTGCTCACACCCAGACTTCATAACCATAATTGAGTAAGTGCAGTGTGGAAGGGCTAACTCTAAAGAGGGATCTCATAGGGATCCCTAAGCAGTCACACATTAGAGGGGCAGAACTTAAATATCTAAGAGTAGAGTGAGAGTGCTTGACATAGTTTTGAAAAGATTGAGTAGGAAAACAGTTTGAAAAGAGACTTGTTTGAAAGATTTTGTAAGAACTACAGAGTTATGTAGTAAAACAGTTTTTGAAAAGAGAGTAGAGTAGCAAGCAACAGTCCAGACATTGCACCCAAAACAGGTTCATACACAGTCAAAGAACACAAAACCAAGGCAGGTTCAACAACACCAAACATGGGTAATGGGGGATTGGGGACACATAAGGCACATAGGTAAGAACATAGTTCCAGAAACACTTAAGTACAGAATCAACAATATCCTAGGGGGCATCCAGGGATCAAGGATATAGCATAAACTTTAGGATTACTGAGAAGCGAATAACATAAGGTACAAATTGTTTTGCCACAGAAAATTTCATGCCAATAATCAGAGAAGCATAAGTAAGGCAGAATCATATTGAGGTATACTAAAAGGGGGATAGAATTTCATAAGCATGCTGAGTCTAAGGGAGGGGAGTACATAACATGCTAAGTGAACAACAGTGCAAGCAGGTCAAGTGCAGACATCGCAGCAAAACCATAGGTAAAAACATATTAGAAACAGGATGAATTGAAGTACTAAAAGAAACATATTGTTTTGAAACTTAAACTATAATTAGGACATACCAGTATAGGAGATAGCAAACACATAATGAAGAGTAAAGAGGTAGAATAATCAGCCTTGGCTTTCAGCCGACTGATAATAGCAAGTAACCAGAAGGAAAGCAGAAGAGAGTATTTGTGTATACGTGAGAGTTTTGAGCAATATGTTCGTGTGTTTGATAATGAAGACTAAGGTACTTATAGTTTTAAAATAGGCAGAAGAATAAGGTAAAAATAATAGTTCAGCAGTAATTATAGAAGTATATACTAATTAGAATAAAATTAGTATAAAGATTTCCCTTAATTATGGAATCATACTCAAACGGTAATAACAGGTGATAAAATAAGGAAAGAGAATCGTATGAGGCTGAGTATAGCCAATTAAGTAAACAACATAGGTATAATACAAGTATATCACATGTAAATGAGACTAGATTCATCATGCTTTAATTAAGGAAAATGCTTAAAATCAGCTAACAACATAATTGACCATAAATTGTCATGCCCCGAAATCCCACCTTCGGGCCGTGATGGCGTCTAACGTTGAACCCGCTAGACAAGCCAACGTGTACAGTTAAACTAACATGATAACACCGAATTAACAGAATAAGCTAAAAATAGTTCACAACTTAACAACAAAAATAGATAAAGTTTTAAAGCTAAGTAAAGACTATACAACGTTGCAATAATTTCCCAAAACCTGGAGTCACAAACTCACGAACTGTCTATAGGACTGCTAAATACAAAGTCTGAAAGGAAATACATGACTGTCTCTGAAAACTAGAGGAAAAAGAAGACATAAATGAAGAACTAGGGATAGGAGAGACGCCAAGGCCCACGAACGCCAGCGGGTATACCTTGAAGCCTCTAAGGTGAACTACAGGGGATTCCTTCAACGTTGTCCACTAGGTCCAAGTGCGGGATCTGCAACACAATAAGATGTGCAGTGTAGTATCAGTACAACCAACCCCATGTACTGAGTAAGTGCCGAGCCTAACCTCGGCCGAAGTAGTGACGAGGCTAGACTTGACAACAAAAGTTAACCTGTCCTATTCTACAACATATATCGTGGAACAACAAAGCAAGAGATAAACAATTACGTAGGGGAATACGGGAACAGACAATGGGGTAACAGGTGAGATAGAGTAGTTAATTAAGCACATAGGAACATACAAGAAGGCAATTTATCAGAAATATGCTAATGAAACAAATATAATGCCAGAAATGTAATTAATGGAACGACATCACCCTTCGTGCTTTTACTCTCTTCCTCACAATATAATGTACGATGTAAGATAACATGAAACATGGCACGGCATCACCCTTCGTGCTTTTACTCTCTTCCTCACGATGCAATGTATCGTGTATGGCAATGTAATCATGGAACGGCATCAACCTTCGTGCTTTTAAATATAAATCATGGCACGACATCAACCTTCGTGCTTTGAAATATAAATCATGGCACCACATCACCTTTCGTGCTTTTACTCTCTTCCTCACTATGCAATGTATGATGTAATCAATGTAAATCATGGCACGCCATCACCCTTTGTGCTTTTACTCTCTTCCCTCACGATGCAATGTATCATGTATGGCAATTTAATCATGGCACGACATCAACCTTCGTGCTTTTAAATATAAATCATGGTACGGCATCACCCTTCGTGCTTTTACTCTCTTGCTCACTATGCAATGTATGATGTAATCAATGTAAATCATGGCACAACATCACCCTTCGTGCTTTTACTCTCTTCCTCACTATGCAATGTATGATGTAATCAATGCAAATCATGGCACGACATCACCCTTTGTGATTTACACTCTTCCTCACCAATGCAATGACAATTATCAAAATGGAAAGGAATGCAGCATAGTGGAATCACAAATCATGATCACCCGGCAAGGGGAAAATATCAGTCATTATCATAACAAATTGCCCGGCAAGGGTCTCAGCTATAACCAACCTTTTCAAGTATATCCTTTACAGTTGGGTCCTCAATAGGACCATTACGTCACAAGTTCATCAACGAGGATTTTCAACAACAATCAACTTCCAAGTAGAGATAAATTCATAATACAATGGATATGGAAGTAAGGACAAGAATTTCGTCAAAAACGGGCAATGCATAGGTACTCGTCACCTCACCTATGCATTGGACATGATAAACACTTAGCACATAGCATGAGATACCTATTCCCTCACCAAAGTTAGGCAAGACACTTATCTCGGGTCCAAAAATAGCAATCAAGCCTCTAACACCGCCTTTCCTTTTGAATTCAACTCCGGAACAACAATATCTCTTGATGCTTGATGAAAATCACCCTTTGAAATCCTCCAAAATCGCCCCAACCAAGTGAAGAAATGAAGAAAAATGAGCTAAAACCCGCTAAAATATCATTCTGCCCAGGTATTTACTCATCGCGATCGCAGAAAATGCTTCGCGATCGCGAAGAACAATTTTCCAGCCCAAAATTTGCTCTTCGCGATCGCGGAGAACAATCGCCCAGCCTGCCGGACAGCCTCCAGTAGAATAGCCATAAAGTTTTGCACACAACTCCAAATGACAAATGGTTAAGTGTTGTGAAAACTAGACTCAAAGATATACAACTTTCATGTGTTATTCATCTCCCAATTCATTATATAGTTCTAGATATAATCTGGAAAAGTCAGCCCATGTGCAACAAAACTTTCTTCTTCATCTTTCCGGACACCCTGTAGTATAACATGCATATATATTTATATACAAATCCAAATCATGAATGGTTTACTTTTCTAGAAACTAGACACAAAGGGCTATAACTTTTATTTTTACATAATCTAAAAATACCTTATATATTGTGAGATATGAGCCTCCTAATCCGAGTCAGTGCAGCAGAACATTTACTCTACGCGATCGCGAAAGGCTTTCCGCGATCGCGATTCACCGGCCCGTTTCTAACATTTTATTCACCGCGATCGCGACCAATTCCCCGCGATCGCGTAGAACAATGCTGTAGCCAAAAACCAGCAGTTATAAATGGCCTAGAAATGGTCCGAAACCACCCCGAAACTCACCCGAGCCCCTCGGGACCCCCCCTGAACGTACCAACAAGTCTGGAAACATGACACGGACTTAGTCGAGGCCTCAAATCACATCAACAACGCCGAAAACTCGAATCGCGCACGAATTCAACTTTATGAACTTTGAAATTTCTAACTTTCACATCCGATGCCGAAACCTATCAAATCACGTCCGATTGACCCCAAATTTTGCACACAAGTCATATTTGACATTACGGACCTGCTCCAACTTTAGGAATTAGAATCCGATCCCGATATCAAAAAGTCAAACTCTCGGTCAAACTTCTCAAAAACCTTCAAATTTCTATATTTAGCCAAATGACTTCAAAATGACTTCCGGACATCCGAATTCACTTCCGATCGCGCTCCCAACTCCAGAATCACCATACGAAGCTATTCCCAGATTCGGAATCCCAAATGGACATAAATATCATTGAAATACGCTTCAAGCCAAACTTAGGAAATTTCTTCAAAAATGCTGACTTCCACAATATACATCGAAACGCTCTCGGGTTATCCAAATCCCGATCCGGACATACGCCCGAGTCCGAAATCATCATACGAACCTGCTGGAACCTTCAGATCCTGATTCCGAGGTTGTTTACTCAAAATGCCAATCTTACTCAATTTCTTCAACTTAAGGCTTCTGAAATGAGAATTTTCCGTTCAATTTAACTCCGAACCTCCTGAATTTCAACTGTGACCATACACACAAGTCACAATACCCGAAATGAAGCTGTTCATGACTCCCAACTGCTGAACGACGCGCTGGATCTCAAAATGACCGGTCAGGTCGTTACATAAATAAGGTTAGAAAATATTTCACAAGTTAAAATCAGTATAGAATATTACAAAAATCAGTGAAGGATCAATCACAAAGATTCAGAGATTCAAAAATAGCACTGATTTAGCCTAAACTTATGAGAATAAGTGTAACAAACATATAATAGATAAAATCAGAACCCTAAGAAGACGAGTAGGGTAGAATCCATATAAAAATTAGGGATTCATATAGAGCATAGTCCAAATTAATAGACTGAACATGATGTAGTTAGAATAAGTGAAGAATTAGAAACATTGATGGACAAAGTAGGATAAAGTCGAGAAAATAAAAAATAACCCAAATTTCTGGGAATAAACACATAATAGTCAGGAATAGTTGAAGTCAAAAACCCTAACAAGCAAACACAGGGTAAAAATCATAAAATCACAGAGTGTTCATGAGAAACCAGTACAGATACAGATTAGGTGAGCACATTATCGAAAACAGACTCAGAATCACAGATTAAAACCAAGAAACTTGGGATTTTCAACATAATAACTCAGATAGAAAGAGAAAACTCAAATAACCGCTTAAACATAGTGAAAATCATAGCTTAATACTAAAATCAGAAGGGAAAGCGTTTTTGAAAAGAGGTTAAGAACCCTAATTTGAAGATCAAGAGGCGCTTTTAGAAAATCGGAGATTCTTTAAGAAAACAGAAAAATTACTTGGAATATACCCAGATCTATTCCAGATCTAAGAAATTCAGTGTTAAAATTAGGATTTCAGAGAGAGAACCCAAAGAGAAACAGAGAATCGACTTAGAAACCAGAGGTTCTAGCCGGAGATGGGAGGATCTTACTCAGATGGCCATGGACGGCTTGAAAATGGCATGAAAGCCATGGTAGGTGAGCACGGACCCCTGGGGGTGGATGAATAACCAACCAGTCCCTTGAGGACCTCAGGGGTGCAAGAATCGAGCCATAGAGAGGAGCCATAGAAGTTAGGAGGTAGGGAACCGTCATTGTTACCGGCGAACCAGAGAATGTCGAGGGATTTAGGGTTTTATGCAGAGAGGATTTGAGAGAGAAGAGGAAGGGGATGACGGCGGATAGCAGGTGAGGGAAATGAGAGAAGTGAGGGTTTGGAAGGGGGGTCGTTTGGATTAATTATGGAAAGGGTAAATCCGGACCGTTGATCTGAGTGATCAACGGTCAGGATTGAAGTAGGGTATTGGGTTGGGTGGACTTAGGTGTTGGGCCTGGGATATTTGGGCCAATTAATTGGGTTGGGATCAGATTGATTTAGGCTATAATTGAAAATAAAGTGGCTAGTTATTAAATACCCAGTTAAATAAAGCAATTTATAAAATAGCTGTTAATTAAAAAAATGAATTTCATGCGTAGAAAATAATTAAGAATGATTACTTAGTATTTAAAGTACACAAATGATTAATTTCTGGATAAAAGATAGTATAAAATCTTATGATTGGGCTATAATTGCAAAGTTATTGCAATTATAGCCAAAATGTGCCAATCTGGCTAATTATGAAATAATTTGGTCTTAATAGGATCAAAATATTAATGAAACCCAGAAATACTTTTGAAATCATTTTGTAATGCAATTTCATAATTATTTATTGGAAATAAAATGCTGGATAGATTAATACAAATATAGGGAAATTGTGGAAAAATATCAATTACTATTGATACATGATTTTCAAGCTATATATGCAACTTTAAAATATTTTGAGGAAAAATTGGGTATCAACAGACCATACGTCGAGCCCTCAGAAAAGAAACAACCCGACTAGCAGCACTAACTGAGGAACCTCTCCACTCCAATCTCGACAACTCAGGCATGACTAAAGCAATAGTCTAAGCATGGAAATATAGAATGACATGATAAGGAGATAAACAATCCATGCCCAGGATGACCTCAAATTCAGTCATATCAAGTAACAATAGGCCCGTTCTGGTCTCGAACCCACAAAATGTGATTACATAGGACCGATAGATCCGGTCCACAACCGTAGAGTCGCCCATAGAAGTGGACACATAAACAGGAGTACCCAAAGACTCACAAGGAACATACAAGAAATGAGCAAACAGAGATGATACATATGAATAGGTAGACCCTGGATCCAATAATACTGAAGCCTCCCTACCGTAGACGGAGATAATACATGTGATAACTGCATCTGAGGCCAATGCATCTGGTATGGCCGAAAAATCATAGAATCTGGATGGAGCGCCGGTTGGCTGGCCTCCACCTGACTGAACGTAAGCTGGCTGAGCTCTCCCTGTCTGGCCTCCATCTCTAGGATAACCCCTACCCACCTTTCCTCCACTTATGGGTGGCCGGATTGCTGGTGCTGAAATCATAGGTTGATGACCCTGCTGCATTGCCTTGCCCCGAAGTCTGGGACAAGTCCTCTTTATGTGACCTGGATCTCCACACTCATAACAACCTCTCGGCACCATAGACTGCCGCCCTGGTGGCCGGAATAACCACTGGAGGAACCCTGAATGGCTAGGGGACGATATGAACTCTCTGGAATGGCATTGAAATGGGCGCTGGAAGAACCCTGATAACCAGAATACCCGCAGAAGGAACCCTGAATAGCTAGTGGACGATAAGAACTCTCCGGCATCGTACTAAAATAAGGCCTCACTGGAGAACCTCGATGAGGTGGTGGTGGTGCTGAATATGGGGGCCTGTTGGGCTAGCCCCTCCCAAATTGACCTCTGCCCCTAACCGGAGTACCTCTAAAATCTCCCGAAAATCGAGCTCTCTTATCCTACGACCCCTGCTCCCTACTTCTCAGGTAATAGCCCTCAATCCTGCGAGCGATATCTACTACTAGCTGATAAGGAGTTCCCATATCCACCTCTCGGGACATGTTGGCCCTAATACCAGAGTGCAACCCTACTACAAATATCCGCACTCTCTCTGCGTCAGTAGGAAGTATCATGAGTGCATGACGAGACAACTCAAAAAACCTCACCTCGTAGTCGGTCACTGACATCTGACCCTGCTCAAGCTGCACAAATTGGTACCGCAGCTCTTCCCTCTTAGAGGGTGGGATATACCTGTCCAGGAATAACTGAGTGAAATGCTCCCAGGTGATGGGAGGAGAATCCCCTGGCCTGCCAAGAATATAAGACTGCCATCATCTACGGGCCCTGCCCTCTAGCTGGAAAGTGGTGAATTCAACCCCATGAGACTCCAGTATCCTCATGTTTTGCAGTCTTTCCCTGTACCTATCAATAAAATCCTGAGCATCCTCATGACGCTCGCCCCCGAAGACAGGAGGGTGAACTCTAGTCCATCTGTCTAATAACTTCCGTGGATCACCGTCCGCAGTTGGTCGGGGCTCAGGTGCTACTGCTGCAACTGGATGGACTCCGCCCACGGGTAGGGTACCCGGAGTCTGATAAACCACAACTACATGTCTTGGGGCCTGGGCAGTAGGGGTCTGTGCTCCCCCTCCCGCCTAAGATGTGGCCAGGTCCGCTGGAAATAAACCAACCTGGGTCATAGTGTCCATGAACCGCATCATACGGCCCATGACCTCCTAAAAGCCTGACAATGTCATGAAATTCACCGGGGTAGGATCTGCTACGGGCACCTCGCCCTGCTCCTCAACGATAGGGTCCTCTACTGGATCCGCTGGTGGTGCAACTGGGGCAGCTCTAGGATGCCTTCGTCCCCTACCTCGGGCTGGTGCCCTCCCCCGCCCTCTACCTCGACCTCTAGCAACGGGGGGAGCAGCTCCTCTCGGGTCTGGAACGTCAGCAGTACGCGTCCTCACCATCTGTGAGAGAATAAGAGAATGAAATTTTGTATACCATCAGCTGCATGATAGAAGATGAATAAAGAGAAATTTCCTAACACCGTATAGCCTCCCGAAGATAAATACAGACGTCTCCGTACCGATCCGCAAGACTCTATTAGGTTTGCCCATTACTTGTGAGGCGTATGTGAACCTAGTGCTCTGATATGTTGTCACGACCCAAATCCTAATCTAGGTTGCGATGGCGCCCAACGCCGATGTTAGGCAAGCCAACGCAATTAGTCTAGTGAGTTCCATTTAATTTTATAAAACTTTATTAACAATACTTGAGTTTTTTTTTCGTCACAAGCATGAAAAAATAAAAAAATATCAAAGGAAAATTTAATTGCACTGATCAAGAAGTTAAATTTAAATAGTTACATTTCCAAAATCATAGTCTACCAATGTGTGTGCCAGGAACTGGTGTCACAAGTATACAGGCATCTAGTAGGAGGAATCAAAAGAATACGTCTATCCTACTGTCTGGGAGGATATAGACAGAATAAAAAAAGGTAAAGACTCCAACGTGCTACTGAACGACATCAAGAGAAGCAACTCACCTTGGGATCTCTGATCTCGGAAGTCAAGGATGTGCTCCGGACTGATAACCAGATGCACCTGCCTCAGAACCTGTACATTTAAGTATAGAAGCGTAGCATGAGTACATAAACGCTATGTACCCAGTAAGAATCCAGTCTAATCTCGAAGAAGTAGTGACGAGAGGTCGACTTGACACTTACTAGGGACAAACAATTTATTTAAATATAAGGCTAAGAATGAATATCAAAGATGAATAACAATAAAGATAAGAAATGTCAAGTCTTTTCACAAGTACATTTATGTGTCAATTCCTATCAAACAGGTTACTAATTTATTCTCCAGGGCATCTTAACGGTTTAACAATCACAGAAAAATGTACCAAGCAAATAACATGCGCATAACATGCCGCGGGCGTATGACCCGATCCAACAAAATAATAAATATGCACTACCGAAGGGTCGAACGACGCGAACCATAGATGCATATATTAACCCGCTCGCGAATCATACGTGCGATGCGTTCAAATATAAATAACAGGGTTACCCCGCTCGTGAATCATACATGCGACGCAAGAACTCATAGGTACACACATTCAAGCAGTTAATCCAGAATTTAACAGGAAAATAATTACCCAAGGAAATGACAAATTTATCTTTTAATGGTCAAGAAGATGGTCTTTAATCCTTTTAGAAGCTCATTTTCCAAGTTTGATATGATTTGAGCATTTTAAATTTATTAGTAAAATTACAAGTAAGGCAAGTAAAGCATGCCTTTGGGTCCTAGTATACCTGGACATAAGCATAATAGTAGCTACACACGAACTCTCGTCACCTCGCGCGTACGTAGCCCCCATCGAATAGTAGCACATAATTGATCAAATCACCTATGGGGACAATTCCCTCTTACAAGGTTAGAAATGAGAATTACGTCGCTTCGAGCCTACTTCCAACTCAAGAACGCACCCGAACCTCCAAATTCGTCGCCCGCAACTCGAGACTAACCAAACATCACATAAACTAATCAATATATGTTCAAAGATTCACAATTTCCCTATTTAAATGGTTACCCAACCTAGTTTGCAAGATTCCTAAAATTCAACCCCGGGCCCACATGCTCGAATTTTGGAAATTTTTATGGGAAGTTGTTACCCATAACCTAAGGATCAATAATATATGATTTTTACTAGATTCCATAGCAAATTTCGTGGTTTAAATCCTATTTTTATCAAAACCCTAGGTTTTACTCTAAAATCATAATTTTCACTAATCTTTGTGTATTAATCTACCCAAAAACTAAGTAATAAACTCACATTAAGTAGGAAATACATTATCTCAAGGTGCTAAGTCGAAATATCTGCTTTGGGAGCTCCTAAATCGCCCAAGGTTGTAATAAATGCCCTCAAATATGCCTAAGTCTCGACTTTAAAACGACCTCACCGCCTCCAGTGCTTTCGTACCTGCAGTGAGTGGACCGCACCTGTGGTCTCGCTTTTGCGGAATAAGGTCCGCAACTGCGGAAAGGGAGGGGCTGGCAGGGATCGCACCTACGAAAAGGTGCCCGCACCTACGGCTCCGGTTCTATGAAGAAAGGACCGCATCTGCGGATCCTGGGCATCCTCTCGATGACCACATTTGTAAGGCTTCGACCACATCTGCGGTCTTGCACCTGCGGCTTGCCAATCACAGGTGCGGTCGCACCAGATCTGGTGCACAAGCAGCTCTTTTAGAGCTTGAACTTGCCTCACACGACGTCCATGGCATCCGGGACCCCCGAGGCTCCGTCCAAACATACCAAAAAGTTCTAAATCATAAAACGGACTCGCTCGAACCTTCGGAACACCCGAAACAACATTAAATCTAAGAATCATATCCCACAACCAAATAAATTCAACTTATAAACTTTAAGTTCTTAAATTCACTTCCAACACACTGAAACATACTTATACTACTCGGAACGACACCATTCGGACCTCGATATTGCTAAAACACGTTCCAAACCTCAATTTTTGAATTTCAAGAATCATATTTCACTAATGGCCCCGAAACGCTCCCGGGTCATCCAAAACCCCTTCCGAACATACGCCCAAGTCCGAAATCATCATACGAACCTATTGGAACCTTCAAATCCTGATTCCGAAGTTGTTTACTAAAAATGTTGACCTAAGTCAAACTTGGCTTGTAAGGCCAACCTTAAGGAACTAAGTGTTCCAATTCCAACCGAAAGTCTTCCAAATCCCGAACCAACCATCCTCTCAAGTCATAAACCAGTAAAAGCAAGTACATGAAGTCTTATTTAGGAGCACGAGGTTCTATAAAGCAAAACGACCGGTCAGGTCGTTACAAATTAGTTATGCGGTAGTTATATAAGGATTAATAATATAAATATAATATGAGTGTTATTTATTATTAGCTTACTTTATTTTATTAAAATTGTTAGTATAGTTTAAATATAATTTTTTAAACAAAAAAATACAAGTTTGAATAAAGGGTATTCTTGTCATTTTGTATTTTAATACAAGTATTACTAATACATGTATTAGTTATTCCACCTTCTACCCTGCATAAATAATACATATATTCCCTTATAACTTATACATGTATTAGTTATGCGGAAAAGAAACACATCAACCAACTATCGTATAAGCAATGCTACATTTTATGTGGAAAAGAGGGAAAAAATGTAACGACCCGACTGGTCGTTGTGAGCCCTAGCGCGTTGTTTAGTGGTTTGAGGCTATAAGCAGCTTCATTTCAGGTGTTATGACTTGTAGGTGTGGTCAGAGTTGAATTTCAGGAAGTTTAAAGTCAATTTGGAAAGAAAATTCTCATTTCAGAAGCCTTAAGTTGGAAGAATCGACTAAGATCTGGATTTTTGAGTAAAAGACCTTAGAATCAAGATTTGAAGGTTCCAACAGGTTCGTATGATGATTTCGGACTTGGGCGGATGTTCGGATTGGGTTTTGGATGACCCGGTAGCGTTTCAGCACATATTGTAGAAGTCAACATTTTAGAAGAAATTTCATAAGTCTGGGTTGAAGTGCATTTCAGTGATATTGATGTCTGTTTGGGATTCTGAGTCTAGGAATAGCTCCGTATGGTGATTCCGAAGTTGGGAGCGCGATCAGAAGTGAATTCAGAAGTCCGTAGGTTATTTTGAAGTCATTTGGCTAAAGATAGAAATTTGAAGGTTTTTGAGAAATCCGACCAGAAGTGGAAATTCTAATATCGGGGTCGGAATGCGATTCTGAAAGTTGGAGCATGTCCGTAATGTTGAATGTGACTTGTGTGAAAAATTTGGGGTTAATTGAACGTGATTTGATGGGTTTCGGCATTGAATGTAGAAGTTGGAAATTTCAAAGTTCATAAGGATTGAATTGAGTTGCGATCCATAGTTTCGATGTTATTTGATGCAATTTGAGGCTTCGAGCAGGTCCGCGTTATGTTTTGGAATAGGTTGGTGTGATTGGACAGGGTCCCGGGGGCCTCGGGTGGATTCCGGGTGGTTAACAGATCGAATTTGGAGTTGAGGAAGAGCTAAGGCTGCTGGTGTCTGGTGTGACCGCACCTGCACAGATGTGGAGCCGCAGGTGCGGATTTGGTGTCGCAGGTGCGAGGTTAGGCTAGGGCCACAGGTGCGAGGTTATTTCCGCACCTGCTGAAGCATATATGTGGAAGAGGGAGCGCAAGTACAGAGAAGGATGGGGAAGGAGAAAGCCGCAGGTACAATAGTTTGGGCGCACTTGCGGGCGTAATAAGCGCAGGTGCGGAAGGACTTGAGGCAGTGTGCATTTTTATAACCAAGGTCTTGGCCATTTCTCTTCATTTTTCTCTTGGTTGGGCGATTTTTGGAGAGCTTCAAGTGGGGATTTCCATCATGTATGTCAAGGTAAGTTATTTCTACTCATCTCAAGTTAAAATACAAGGTTGTATATAGATTTGGTCATGGAAATTAGTAGAGATTTGGGACTTTTGAACAAAGACATAGAATGTGTATTTTTGAATTTCAACCACGAATTTGAGCATGAAAATTAGAGTAAATTATATATTTGAGTTAGTAAGGCTATGGGTAGAGTTTATCTTCGAGAAATTTCGGAATCCGGACACGTGGGCCCGAGGGTAATTTTGTCAACTTTTCGAGCGGATTTGGGAATTTATGTAAATTAAATTGTTATAAGTATTAGAGTATATTTTCATTGGTTTGCACTTTATTTGGATAGTTTTGGGGCGTTGTGCATCAATTTGAGTCGTCAGAAGGGCTTGGAGGCCGGCTATGAATCTTCGGAGCGAGGTAAGTCTCCTTTCTAACCTTGTAAGGGGGAATTGTCCCCATAGGTGAAATAATTAAAAAAGTGATACTATTTGTGGGGGCTGCGTACTCACGAGGTGATAAGAGTCCGTGCGTAGCTACTATCATGGTTATGTCCGGGTAGTCTAGGACCCAAAATCATGTTTTAATTGTCGTATTTGTAATCTTATTGATGAAAAGAAAGTGTTTAAACCTTACTGAACTTGGAAAAAATGGATTTCTCAAAAATATCTAAATACTATTTTTGTGACCTTTAAAAGAGAAATTTGTCATTTACTTGAGTATTTGTTTTCCCGTAGTCGGGGTGGACGGTTAGATTGTGCATGACTGTGTGTGACTGCTTCGCAATTTATATTCCGCGAGCGGGGTGATTTCTTCCACTGCTCTCATGGGAGCGGTCCATATGCCACGACGTGTTAATAGATGCATCTATAGTTCGAGCCATTCGACCCTTCGGCAGTGCACAATTTACATTTATGTTGGTTAGGGTCGTTCGACCCTCGGCATTGCTTGCACATGACATTTACTGCGTATTTTGCTGTGATTTTTATCTGATTACTGGCTTGGAGATTTTAAATGGTCAACTGAAATGATGAGGATTTAAGAATATTAAATTTGAAAGAAGTTGCTAATTCTTGTCGCTACTTATTAAATTGCCTATGATATCCATGCTTAGTGTCACACTTGATTATACTAAGTCGACCTCTAGTAAGTGTCAAAGTGACCTCTCGTCACTACCTCTTCGAGGTTAGGCGGGATACTTACTGAGTACACGTTGTTTTCGTACTCATACTACACTTGCTGTGCATTTTTATTGCACATGTGCATTCATATCTAGTGGCCCTGCTTGACGCAGTGATGTGGTTGACGTGGAGACTTAGACGAGCTGCACCTTCAGGAGACGACCCGCAGCTGGCAGAGTCTTCCTCAGATGTATTATATTTTAATTTACCTTCCTTGTCCAGTTTGTATTCCGGACAATTATTGTAGTACATGTATAATTCCTAGAAAATTTGCTCATGCACTTGTGACACCGGGTTCTGGGTTAATTATGGGATTTATTCACTATTTAAATTTTGTTAAGATGTTATTGTTTACTCAGTGGAAGTTCGTTAATTATTATTTAAGAAAATGAAAAAGGGATGACTTCGAAAATTTTAAAATAAAGATTTAATTTATTTATTAAGTGTTGGCTTGCCTGATAGTGGGATCCGGCGCCATCATGACCTTGATGGATTTTGGGTCGTGACAACGTGGTATCAGAGCACTAGGTTCCCTTAGGTCTCACGAGTCATGAGCAAGTCTAGTAGAGTCTTGCGGATCGGTACGGAGAAGTCTATACTTATCTTCGAGAGGCTACAGGGATGTTAGGAGTACTTCTCTTCTTGATTTCCTCATCGTGCGATTTGATTCCCTTCAAGAATTATGCCTACGTTTCTTCCGACTCAATACACGTCGCGATGCGCTTGCTATAAATCGGGAATTTGAGGAATGGTAATGGTACTACAAACATGGTGCGTGATTTTTCCCTATGCGTAGTTGATTGGGGCTATTGTCCTCGCTCTGCGGAGGGAGAATATGTTGTTCAGCTCAGTAACTGTGTTCCCGAGGGCTTTGAGGTTATGATTAGGTTGTTATGGTGCTTATGATTGGTCACCGCACAATATTGACGTGGTGATGGGAAGCTTGCCCATGTGTTGGGACAATGAATGACTTGAAAGGAGGTCTTCTCAGAGCGTGATCTCGAGGTTTCAGTATTTTAGTTCCGGCGGAGGAGAAGGTAATTGAACTATGAATGTTTAAATTTGGGTTGAAAGAATAATAAGACTTGGTGTTTTTAAGCAAGGTGGAATTTTCATCTGTGATGTGATATCATTGTTTTGATCGAATAGAATATGTTAAGTTCGCTGGTGTTATAGTTTCTTCGGTTGTACTGGGTCAGAGTGTTGAAGTAATATTGAAGAAGCGATTGTCAGAGGTCGTGGTGTGTGGTGGTTCAATATTGAATAAGTATTTCTAATAAAGGCGGCTCGAGAAAGATGATTTTCAGAAAGGTTTGAAGTTGTGGTGATCTGCTGGTTTAAGTGCTACAAAGATAGTTATTGGCCTAAGGCAACAACTTGGCAGCAAGGGATGAGAAAGGACACGTGGGAAGTTTCAGGTGATGCTTAAATTTCTAAAAGGCCAGGCGTAAGAAAAGGAAGTCAGGTTGTTGCTTGCAGGAGTGAGTTTAACAGAAGTGGGAGAGTGGCAGCGTAGCATATGAGTGCGGTAAGACGATGATTGGGCCCACGGTCTTACATTGAATTATTGGCTACTGTGACGGGAGATGGAATGCAAAAGAGAGGAGTGGCTCGGATGAAGGAGGATGCAATATAGCGGTGAGTTGGAAGATATTGTCGCGCATTTAGTAGATGTCCATGAGGAGCGGACGGACTGGTAAAGTTGATAAATGAGGACGGGCATAAGATGGGTATTAATGTCATAGAGATTGTGCAACATATTGTCGTTGGAAGGTGTAGATTGGTAATTTTCGCAGGAGGGTTATTTTCTGTGAGCAGGTTAGCGGTCGTATGGTTGGAAAGTTTTCTGCGAGGAATTCCAGTGGCTATTCGGTAGGAGGCTGAATACGTGACTGATGCGAGGGAAGTTGAGTATTCATGGAATGATAACAGGAGAACTTAGAAGAATTCGACGGGTTGGGTTAGCAAGATCATGTCAGCAATGAAGAAAGAATTCGGTGGGGTCTAGAGTGGTGCAAGGAGCAGCTTCGGGCTAAGTGGGAGAGTCCCACCGCCTGCGATTGGGTTGCAGGATTATTTCTCATGGGGTTGCGGATTGTCGACGTATTGGCAAGTTATTGCAGCTAAGGGGAAAAGAGTAGAATAATAATTAAGCATGGGATTTGATAAAGGTGTGCAAGGGTTGGCCTTATTGAATCAGGTTTAGGCTTTGGAAAGATTCAAGATTTATGCTTAGTACAGAGGTAATTTACAAGTGAAGGGATTCAGTTGGGTGCTTTATTAAGATGGGTGTTCAGGTGCCAGCGAAGCCGTAGAATTGATTATATTCGGGACCAAGCCAGAGTGGGTGACTCTCAATAATGGTTCCAATAGATTCAAGGGTTAGAAGGTGGTGTCTAAGGATTTCAAGCCCACCGTATGGTTAAGAATCGAGCTTTTGCAGTAGAATTATGGGAAAGAGAAAATGGTTGGAGTGTTCTACATTATCTTCGACGTGTAGAGTAGCATTGGGGTTCACAAAAGGAGAAAATGACTTCAGGTTCATGGAAGGGTTATCAGAATGGGTATACCGGTCAAAGATGTGAATATGCGTGCAAGGAGGGCATGAAACGGTTCATGGGTCTGGAAACGAAATGGTCTCGTGGAATGGAGTCACTCAAGGTGGGTGCGAATTGAGTTGCTATGTGTTGATTGGGGTTATCATTATTCTTGCGGTGAGTGCGAATTGAATTAAGGTACGAGATGGGTCGTGTTATATGAGCTTATGGAAAGTTTAATTGAATCTCACTGCGGTATCGAGGCGGTGTCATCGTATGGGCATTGTGAGTTATTGTTCATCTTGATCTATTGCTTGAGCCAAGTGGGGGAGTCTGCCGTTGATGAGTCGATTGCGCGACTGAGTGTCGTATCAGTTTCAGTTTGAGGTATACAGGTGAATCAGTTATGTCCTGCAGAAGTGGAGTTTGAGGATTTGTATTTTTGTGATTATGAGAATTCACTCGTGTGTTGTGATGGTTCTCTTGAATTTATTTAAGTAAAGGGTCTTTATATGATGAAGTGTTTACCCTATTAGCAGTTCAGGAGTTATGACGAGATTCATGTGCGAATGCATATTGGCATGTTTGGTGCAGTGAACGGTCTGCAATTTGGAAGTGAGGATCAAGGTTGTGGTTCGGTGTTGACAAGGATGTCATGATCTCGGATGAGCAATAAAAAGGGATTCGAATGTTTAAAGTACGCTGGTGTTGTCTTTAGTGTCACCTGAGATCGGTGTTTGGTGAAAGAGGCTTTGCATCCTAGTTGTGGGTTCTTGATTTGTTTTACAACGTCAGTGTGGCTAGTGGTGGATGTGCAGATTTGTTACATTGTTTGGAAGGTCGTGGGAGCGTGACCGCGGGATGATCGTATGAGTGTGACATGTAGTCGCTTAATGGATTGAAGATTTGAAATGAGTATGAAGAAGTGTAATATTGCTAATTTGAGAATTTATGCCTGGAAGGCGTTCAGTTCATTTGGTTGTGGATTGTGGGGTGTTTTCCCCGGCTATGGTGATTGTTCTTGCGTATTATGAGAGGAAGTGGGTAATATGGACCCAGGTAAAGCTATTAGCCAAGTTCGGTGCGAGCAAGTTAGGCTCAATGTTTGTGGATGGATTTAAATGTGATTATGAGCTCCATGTGAGTCAGAGGTATTCATTCACTATGGAGCTTATCTCGGAGGGATATTAGAACATCAGATGTTGTTCCATCTTCATTCATTTCAGGTAATATTATGATTGTGCCGTGTCAGTTGTACAGCGTCTTGACAATTTCTTATCTGTTAAGGTCCCGCGTAGTGATGATGTTATGTGAGCAGAATAGCTCTTGAGATCCAGGGTATATATATATATCGCACCTCAGTTGTGCTTGAGTTTTGTAGCGTATGGCTCTATCAGTCTCCCCAGGATGGTATTATGCACTTAGCGTGCTTGTGACCGATATTCGGTATTTTGTGGTAATGCGCAATTTGGTTCGGTGTATGCCTTCTTACGTGCATTTTATGTTATTTGGATCGGGTGGCACGCCGCCACGGTTATGTTATTTGGATCGGTGGCACGCCGCCACAGGCATGTTATTTGGATCGGGTTGTGCGCCGCAACAGTGTGATGTTGAGTACGGTTCCCTATATCTGTTTTCTGTGTTTTGCTTTCTATTTTATGAGGGGAGTTCATAATAAGTTGCGTGAGTTGAGTAGTTTCTTCTTGAGTCATTTCTTTATGTATCATGTTCGAGTTGTGGCCTATTGGCGCGTTGGGGTATCATGTGGGACTATTGGTCATGTTTGGGGTGATTTGTTGTCTGAGTAGTTCATAATGGGTGAGACGAGACTATTGGACCAGGGATCATTGCGATAAGATTTTGTGAAGTATATTAAAGGACAAATACCATTATTCGGTTCGTAATGAGGTGATTATTCTAGTCAAGAGGAGATATTCAATGATTTGTTAACTCTGCAGTTGGTTATGAATTTCTACACATCTCCTCCATTGTGATGGTATCCTAAGCGTTATAGCAGGACCTATATGTATGTCATGAGGTGCACTGGGAGCATCAGATTCGTGAAATTTTGGCTATTAAGGTTCAGGGAATGTCATCGTGGTTAGATGATGAATTATGCGGCGCATGGTGCTAATTCAGCAAAGGTATGTAGTAATGTTCTGGTACACCGTGTGGTAGTTGATACAGTGCTCATATATTGGAAACATGCCTGGCAGAAGATTTCGGATGATGGAGACCTGGTTCTAAGGTCCATTGCCTAAGTGAAAGAGGATATCTTCGGATTTGACTGAGCTAATGTACTCAACTGGGTTGTGGTAGCATGGGCAGGTGCATGAGGTGTTAAATAGTGATTTTAGATAACTCCAAAGCAGTTATTAGCACGTTCGAGGACGAACATATGTTTAAGTGGGAGAGAATGTAACGACCCGACTAGTCGTTGTGAGCCCTAGCGCGTCGTTCAGTGGTTTGAGGCCATGAGCATCTTCATTTCAGGTGTTATGATTTGTAGGTGTGGTCGGAATTGAATTTCGGGAAGTTTAGAGTCAATTTGGAAAGAAAATTCTCATTTCAGAAGCCTTAAGTTGGAAGAATCGACTTAGATTTGGATTTTTGAGTAAACGACCTAAGAATCAGGATTTGAAGGTTCCAGCATGTTCGTATGATGATTTCGGACTTGGGCGGATGTTCGGATTGGGTTTTGGATGATCCGGCAGCGTTTCAGCGCATATTGTAGAAGTCAGCATTTTAGAAGAAATTTTATAAGTCTGGGTTGAAGTGCATTTCAGTGATATTGATGTCCGTTTGGGATTTCGAGTCTGGGAATAGCTTTGTATGGTGATTCTGGAGTTGGGAGCGCGATCCGAAGTGAATTAGGAGGTCCGTAGGATATTTTGAAGTCATTTGGCTAAAGATAGAAATTTGAAGGTTTTTTAGAAATCCGACCGGAAGTGGAAATTATGATATCGGAGTCGGAATGCGATTCTGAAAGTTGGAGCAGGTCCGTAATGTTGAATGTGACTTGTGTATAAAATTTGGGATCAATCAGACGTGATTTGATGGGTTTCGGCATCGAATGCAGAAGTTGGAAATTCCAAAGTTCATAAGGATTGAATTGAGTTGCAATCCATCGTTTCGATGTTATTTGATGCGATTTGAGGCTTCAATCAAGTCCGCATTATATTTTGGAACAGGTCGGTGTGATTGGATGGGGTCCCGGGGCCTCGGGTGGATTCCGGGGGGTTAACAGATCGAATTTGGAGTTGAGGAAGAGCTAAGGCTGCTGGTGTGTGGTGTGACCGCACCTGCGTAACAAGGGCCGCAGGTGCGAGGTTAGGCTGGCTTGGCTGGGGCCGCAGGTGCGAGGTTATTTCTGCACCTGCGGAAGCACATATGCGAAAGAGGGAGCGCAAGTGTAGAGAAGGCTGGGGAAGGAGAAAGCCACATGTGCGATAGTTTGGGCGCACCTGCGGGCTCACAGGTGCGGGCGTAATAACTGTAGGTGCGGAAGGACTGGAGGCCGTGTGCATTTTTATAATCAAGGTCTTGGCCATTTCTCTTCATTTTTCTCTTGGTTGGGCGATTTTTGGAGAGCTTCAAGTGAGGATTTCCATCATCTATGTCAAGGTTAGTTATTTCTACTCATCTCAAGTTAAAATACAAGGTTGTATATAGATTTGGTCATGAAAATTACTAGAGATTTGGGACTTTTGAACAAAGACCTAGAATGTGTATTTTTGGATTTCAACCACGAATTTGAGCACAAAAATTAGAGGAAATTATATATTTGAATTAGTAAGGCTATGGGTAGAGTTTATCTTCAAGAAATTTCGGAATCCGGGCACGTGGGCCCGAGGGTAATTTTGTCAACTTTTCGAGTGGAGTTGGGAATTTATGTAAATTAAATTGTTATAAGTATTAGAGTATAGTTTCATTGGTTTTCCCGTTATTTGGATATTTTTGGGGCGTTGTGCATCAATTTGAGTCGTCGGAAGGGCTTGAAGGCCGGTTATGAATTTTCGGAGCGAGGTAAGTCTCCTTTCTAACCTTGTAAGGGGGAATTGTCCCCATAGGTGAAATAATTAAATAAGTGCTACTATTTGTGGGGGATACGTACGCACGAGGTGACGAGAGTCCGTGCATAGCTACTATCATGGTTATGTCCGGGTAGTGTAGGACCCAAAAGCATATTTTAATTGCCGTATTTGTAATCTTATTGATGAAAAGAAAGTGTTTAAACCTTACTGAACTTGGAAAAAATGGATTTCTGGAAAAGATTTAAATACTATTTTCGTTACCTTTAAAAGAGATATTTATCATTTACTTGAGTATTTGTTTTCCCGATGTAGTCGGGGTGGATTGTTTGATTGTGCATGACTGTGTGTGACTGCTTCACAATTTATATTCTGCGAGCAAGGTGATTTCTTCCACTGCTCTCATGGGAGCGGGCCGTACGCCACGACGGGTTAATAGATGCATATATGCTTCGAGCCGTTCGACCCTTCGACATTGCACAATTTACATTTATATTGGTTTGGGCCGTTCGACCCTCGGCACTGTTTGCGCATGAGATTTATTGAGTATTTTGCTGTGATTTTTACCCGATTACTGGCCTGGAGATTTTAAATGGTCAACTGAAATGACGAGGATTTAAGAATATTAAATGTGAAAGAAGTTGTTAATTCTTGTCGCTACTTGTTAAATTGCCTATGATATCCATGCTTAGTGTCACACTTGATTATACTAAATCGACCTCTAGTAAGTGTCTAAGTCAACCTGTCTTCACTACCTCTTCGAGGTTAGGCGGGATACTTACTGAGTACACGTTGTTTTCGTACTCATGCTACACTTGCTTGTGCATTTTTATTGCACAGATGCATTCATAGCTAGACGAGCTGCAACTTCCGGAGACGGCCCACAGCCGGCAGAGTCTTCCTCAGATGTATTGTATTTTAATTTACCTTCCTTGTCCAGTTTGTATTCCAGACAAGTATTATAGTACATGTATAATTCCTAGAAAATTTGCTCATGCACTTGTGACACCGGGTTCTGGGTTAATCATGGGATTTATCACTATTTAAATTTTGTTAAGATTTTGTTGTTTACTCGGTGGAAGTTCGTTAATTATTATTTAAAAAAAATGAAAAAGGGATGACTTCGAAAATTTTAAAATAAAGATTTAATTTATTTATTAAGTGTTGGCTTGTCTGACAGTGGGATCCGGCGCCATCACGACCTTGATGGATTTTGGGTCGTGACAAAAACAACCAAACATTGTATAACTTATGCTAGCTTCTATATGGAGATTATTTTTTACCCTTATTTTAACCAAACAATGTATAAAGTTATCCTAGCTATAATACATGGATAAATCCTCTCTATCCGGCTACCAAAAGACACCTAAAAGAATATGGCTTTTAGGCACCGAGCAACTTGAAATGAGAAATGTATAACTTTTAGATACCGAGCAACTCGAATGAGACTAAACTGACCATCATATGGCTATGAGATTTTTACTGAATTGGCTATGAGATCCCAAAGTAATTGACGAGTTAAAATTATCTTCACCACGGCAAACACGTTTTATAATTGCTCCTGGCCATACTTTGACACTTGGTTAGGGAGGACGGTTTCTCGAGTAATCTTTTATACCACACTGAGGTAAGACCAACAAATGTTTGAAACCAGACCCTTTCTTCCTTAATAATGCAATTGTTAGGTAAATTTTTCACGAGGCAGTTTATTTGCACATGGCCATTTAACAGGGAAAACATTAAAACGTCCTTGCTTTCTTGGAAGGATAGTTTGGCATGTTTCTTGCATATAACAATTTCAGTTTTTTCCCTTTAAAGCCTTCTTATTATCTTCATAAAATATTTAGTCCGTTAGGAATAAAAAATGTATGCCCAATGCAGGAATTATGACTAGCATATTCAACAAAATAACATGCTAGCATAAATGAATCATGAATAACATTGGACAAGTATGAGTTCCCTTTCGTCTACTTACACATACCTTTCTAATGTTTGTCTTGTTTGTGGCTATAAAGGTTATTGGATATCTCAATAGAAGAAATCATATTTTTCTTTAAAGCAAATCAGTCAAAACGATGAAGAAACAAATACCTAAACATTGAGAACTCAGAAAAATCTTTAAAAACAGTGTGGGATGAACCCTAGCTTAGGAAGAGTGATAAAAAGTCGGAATAGTTAATTAAACAAGAGATTTTTAAAGGAAAACACATAAAGTGCTCGAATCACCCCAAAAACACGTAAAAGTGCTCGAATCACCCCATATCTATACAGATCTGAGATGGATCGACAATAACAGACTAGGATTTTCAGAAAAGTAATAGAGATGAGAGAATAGGTCAAAAACCTATAAATCCGTAAAAAACAAGAAGAGGTTCTTACTCTCAGACGGAAAAATGGCCTGAGACAGGCTGATAAACAAAGTTTCAAACCAGAACCAGTTGGGGTTCCTCGAGATCTTCTCAAGGATCCAAGAAATCGAAGAGCCATGGCGTGTAGAAGACCAGGTTTGGTCAGAGAAGGCATAGAAACGTCATAAGGGGGAGGTTTTTACCGGTGACGGCGTTTAGAACTAGGGTTAGGTCGAGAGAGAGTTTAGAGAAGAGGGAGATGATGACGGCGGATGAGGGCAAGAAATGAGAAGGGTTAGGGGGTATGTTAGGATTAATTATGGTAAGGATGGATATGGACCGTTGATCTGAATGATCAACGACCACGATTGAATGAGGGGTATTGGATCAGGCAGGTTTATGTTTGGGCCTAAGGGGTTTGGGCCAACATTAGGGTTGAATATTAGAGAGGTTTTGGGCTGGTTTGAGGGGTTAGGTATGAAAATAAAAGGGGTCATTTATTAAATACCCAAGAAAAAAAATTGATAAAAATTAATTTATAAAATAGTTAAAAAATTATAAAAAATAATTTTCATGCATAAAAATATTTTACAATAATTACTCAAAAGTTTAAAAATACAATGAGCCATTTTATGGTAAAATAATGCAATAATGGATGCATGGGCTATAATTGCAAAGTTATTGCAATTGTATCCAAAAGTGTAAATCTAGCCATTTGTGAAATAATTTGGACTTAATATGACTATAAATAGCAAAGTTAAATCATGAAATGCTATAAAGTCATTTGTGATGAAATTTTATAATTATTTACATAAATAAAATATCGGGATAAATTAATTTAAAAATGTAGAAATTATGGAAAAATATCAATTGATGCTAATGCATAGTTTTGAAAGTATACATGCATTTTAAAATATTATAGAGAAAAAATGGGTATCAACAGCTTCCTTTATTTACCCGGGAAGGATGGAAGAGTTGTGGGGTAAAGATATGATGGCCAATTTTGACCGAGTGAGATGGTTTGAGAGATTTAGACCGCACTCTGGTTTCTGAGCTGTCTACATATCCCTGATTTTACAGGAAGCAGGCCGTTTGTAGTTCTGGATTCATCGGCGGAGTGTACCGATGAAGCTACCACAAGGACGATCACGGGATTTTGAGATAGGTGAAGAATGGTTATGGTGAGCGACTAGGTTTGAAATAGTATGAAGGAAATGGAGCGGGATTGCTCCCGTTGAGGTAATGGTTGCTTATCAGGTCACCTGCAAGTAAAGAGATACTACGAGCATATATTTATGTAGAAATTTAAACATGATGCAGATTCCCTTCGGACCATGAGAGTTGTCTTTGGACGGTTGAGGATGACTTCCTTAGACCATGATGCCCTGGGTCATGAATTATTCAATGAGGGATTCGCAGGCCATGAAACGATGTTCTCGGGTCATGAAAATGGTGCCTCCGAACCATGATGCCTTTGAATAATGATATGCAAATTTGAGAGATCCTCAAGCCATGACATGGTGTCTTCCGGCTATGATGATGATGCGTTCAGATTATGACGCCTTTGGACAAGTTGGCGACATTTTAGCCCATGAGATGCAATAACATGATGCTAAAATTAACAAGACAAGGCTTAGTCCTGTGAAGTTGAGGGCAGAGCTTAGCCCGAAAGTAGAGAAAAATGGATAGTGCCGGAGAGACAACGCTTAGTCTCGAAAAAAAATGCAAATGGGAGGCAGAGCTTAGCCTCATGAAAATTTCGGGATATGGCTTAGTCCCATGCAAACGAAGGCAGAGTTTAGCCTTATGCAAATATGGAGGCAGGTCTTAGCCTCATGCAGATATGGAGACATATCTTAGTCTCATGCAAGATTTTAGGACAGGGCTTAGTCCCATGCAAATGAAGGCAGAGCTTAGCCTCATGCAAATATGGAGGTAGGGCTTAGCCTCATGCAGATATAGAGATAGAGCTTAGTCTCATGCAAGATTTCGGGACAGGGCTTAGTCCTATGCAAATGAAGGCAGATCTTAGCCTTATGCAAATATGGAGGCAGGGCTTAACCTCATATAGATATGGAGACAAAGCTTAGTCTCATGCAAGATTCGGGACATGGCTTAGTCCCATGCAAATGAAGGCAGAGCTTAGCCTTATGCAAATATGGAGGCAGGGCTTAGCCTCATGGAGATATGGAGACAGAGCTTAGTCTCATGCAAGATTTTGGGACATGGCTTAGTCCCACGCAAATGAAGGAAGAGCTTAGCCTTATGCAAATATGGAGGTAGGGCTTAGCCTCATGTAGATATGCGGGACAGGGATTAGTCCCATGCAGAATAGAATAAATAGCCGGTGATAGCATAGTTTTCTTAGTTGGTAGTAGACTTCAGTATCGCGGTTGTTATGAAGATTGTGACTTTGAAGCATGTATATTATTTGTTCCTGCATCCAAAGAAAAATTGTGAGTTCTATAAAGGGGGAGGTTGGTTCGCGTCTCCATCGGCTTGATTTGCTTGCTTTGCTCGGTCTGAAGATCCTGTTCAAATCATTGGGTGTAGAATTTCCTAAACAAAGTTATTTCAAAAGCAAGCATGCGTAGTTTTCAAAGTCATAGCAAAAAATATGTTTTGTAGAAAATTGGTTAGATGAACCAGTGACTGTGAAACGATCTGAGACATTGCGACTTTTCCAGCCGTAGAATTTTGAGGGTCCTCCTCAAAATTCTGCCCCAGTTAGACGGACAAACATTCCTGATTGCTGTATATGCTGTGATCGGCTCCTCAAAATTCTGCCCCAGTTTCTAATGGTGGGGAAAATAAAATTTTTATTGAATTGTGATCGAACCCGCAGGGATGCTTACGTATCCCCTCTTAAACAGGAATCTGGTCGAGCGTAGTTCAATTTACATCATTTTCGGAAACATAAACAATTACACATATTATTGCTTGACTTCATCTGAATTGATTGGTTTTGGCCATACTTTTCCGTCCATTTTTGCGAGTATGAGGGCTCCCCCTGTCAATACTCTGTGAACCATGTAAGGACCTTGCGAATTGGGAGAGAATTTCCTTTTGGATTCTTCCTGATGTGGAATGATCTTCTTTAACACCAGTTGGCCCGGTGTGAACTGTCTCGGCTTGACTCTTTTGTTGAAGGCTCTAGACATTCTATTCTGGTAAAGTTGTCCGTGACATACCGCATTCATCCCTTTTCCGTCTATGAGGGCTAGCTGCTCATAGCGACTCTTTATCCATTCTGCGTCGCTAAACTCATCTTCTTGTATGATCCTCAAGGAAGGAATCTCTACTTCGGCGGGAATAAAAACTTTAGTACCATAAACCAGCAAATAGGGTGTTTCCCCGGTTGATGTGCGAACTGTGGTATGGTATCCCAGTAAGGCGAATTGTAGTTTCTCTTTCCACTGTTTGTGATTCTCTACCATTTTCCTCAGTATCTTCTTGATAATTTTGTTGGCGGCTTCTATGGCTCCATTCATTTGAGGTCTGTATGCTATGGAATTCTTGTGATTGATTTTGAAAGTCTCGCACATGGCTTTCATCAGATCACTATTGAGATTGGCGGCGTTGTCAGTGATGATGGGTTATGGAACTCCGAACCGACAAACAATCCGGTCGGGGACAAAATCTGCCACAACCTTCTTAGTCACTGCTTTGTATGATACTGCTTCGACCCATTTGGTGAAGTAATCAATAGCTACTAAAATGAACCGGTACCCATTTGAGGCGGTGGGCTAGATTGGACCAATGACATCCGTTCCCCAAGCGACGAATGGCCAAGGTGAGCTTGTTTCATTTAGCTCACTCGGCGACACTTTTATCATATCTGCATGCACTTGACATTGGTAGCATTTTTGAACATATCAGATGCAATCTGTCTCCATGGCCATCTAGAAATAACCAGCTCTGAGTATCTTTTTATCCAAGACAAAGCCATTCATATGTGGGCCACAGGTTCCGACATATATCTCCTCAAGCAGCTTTGAGGCTTCCTTTGCGTCGAGGCACCTCAATAATCCCAAATCCGGAGTTCTTCTATATAGGGTTCCTCCGCTATGGAAGAAATTGTTGGACAATCTCCGAAGCGCCATGCTGTATATGGAAAAATTAGGTATGCTCCATGTCTTCATCATCCAACCATCGTAGGATTTAACAATATCCTCTCCTATGAATATCACATCTTCATCGGGAAAATACGTTTTCAGGGGTTCGTATTCTCCTTTCATAGGGTTCTCAGTCAGATGATCGGCCAGTGCCTGTCCCTTAACTGCTTTTTGAGTTACACAAACAATGTCGAAATCACTCAACAGAATTTTCCACTTAACCAACTTGCCAGTGGGCATAGGCTTCTGAAAGATATACTTCAAGGGATCCATTCTTGATATGAGATATATTGTATAAGCAGAGAAGTAATGCCTCAGCTTCTGAGCTATCCACATCAAGGCACAACAGGTACGTTCCAACAAAGAATATCGTGCTTCATAAGGTGTAAAATTCTTACTCAGGTAGTAGATGGCCTGTTCCTTTCTCCCTGTCTCGTCGTGCTGTCCCAGGACGCAGCCGAAGGCTCCATTTAACACTGCAAGGTAGAGTATCAAAGGTCTGCCTGGCTATGGCGGGACCAAAACTGGTGGTGTTGATAGGTACTCCTTGATCTTGTCGAAATCCCTTTGACAATCCTCGGTCCAACTAGTTGCAACATCTTTCTTCAACATCTTGAAAATTGGTTCACATATAACTGTGGACTGGGCTATGAACCGGCTAATGTAGTTTAGCCGTCCTAGAAAACTCATTACATCTTTCTTACTCTTTGGCGGTGGCAGTTCCTAGATGGCTTTGACTTTCGATGGATCCAATTCTATCCCTCGGCGACTGACAATGAACCCAAGTAACTTTCCGGCAGGGAACCCGAATGCACACTTTGCAGGGTTCAATTTCAGGTTATACTTCCGTAGTCTGTCGAAGAACTTCCTCAAATCTACTATATGATCTGTGGATTTCTTGGACTTGATGATGATGTCGTCCACATATACCTTGATCTCCTTATGTATCATGTCATGAAAAATATTAGTCATAGCCCTCATGTAGTTGGCCCTATCATTCTTTAGACCAAATGGCATCATCTTATAACAATATGTTCCCCATGGTGTAATGAAAGCGGTTTCTCAATGTCTTCCTCGTCCATCCAAATCTGATGGTAACCGGCGAAACAATCTACAAAGGACTGGAGTTCATGTCTGGCACAACTGTCTATTAAAATGTGTATGTTTGGAAGTGGGAAATCATCCTTTGGGCTAGCTCTGTTGAGATCTCGATAATCGACATAGATTCTAACCTTTCCATCCTTCTTCGGAACTGGCACGGTGTTGTCTAACCAAGTTTGGTATTCAACCACCCTGAATACCTTAGCCTTGATTTGCTTGGTGACCTCCTCTTTGATTTTCAGACTCATTTCAGGCTTGAATTTCTTGAGTTTCTGCTTTACTGGCGGACACATCGGGGTTGTGGGCAACTTGTGAGCCACAATAGATGTACTTAACTCAGTCATGTCGTCGTATGACCATGCAAAGATGTCCTCATACTCTTTCAGGAACTGTGTGTACTCTTTTTTTTGCTGATACTGATAAGTGAATGCTGATGCGGGTCTCCTTGACAATTTCGGAATCTCCTAAGTTGATTATCTCAGTCTCGTCCAGATTGGACTTGGGCTTGTTCTCAAAATCCTCTACTTACTTGATGATTTCCTCGGGTATGACATCCTCTTCTTCCGAATGACTATCTTTTTGTTGTGTTGCCTCATTACATGTCACAGTTGTTGGTTCATCAAGACAGGAAATAATAATGCTATATAGATAAAGATATGAGAGAAAATGGTAATAATGAATATCGATCCATTAAAACATAAAATTGATTTTCAATAATTTGAACAACGTTTTTGGAACGCTGGAGATTTTATTTAAAACAAATGCAAAAAGGAAATCATTTTCTTAGTAAACAACAAAACAAGCAATGCTGTTCAGCCTTGCTACCCCGAGACTTGTCGGCCCCTGGATGGTCTGACAGTCCAATTCTTGAGGAATGATCCTTTCTCCACAGCTCGGATGGTATGGCCTTCCTCCTCCTCCTCCTCAACAATTACACAACATTCCATGTCGTCATCCTCCAGGAACAAGTTCCTCAAGGTAGCCAGTGCTTCTTTCTCCTCTGATCCCTATATGATGTCAGTCTGCTGGAAAGTCTGACTCGGGCGTGGTACAGGCTGCTCAAGTGGATAGTATGGACCACGCCACAGTGGTGACTATTAATTGTATTCTTGCCATGTGTACCGATACTCTAGCCCAAAGGTTGTACCATGACGTTTCAACTGTATTGGTTTGGAGATACCCTGAAGGTTTTTTCCAAGACCCTTGCCGGGTTCATATCCTCTCGACGCTAGCATACTTTCTATCTTGCTACTCCAACACTTATCTTTCTCGATCGCATTGACCCGCTCAATGTGATGATAAGTTTCTCCCTCGAGCCTTCTTCTGTTCTCAACCACCGGGATAGTCTGACGGTTGTAAATGGGGTTGCTCCCATCTACCATAGATAATCACCTCTTTGTGGTTCCGCTCGAACTTCACTGCCTGATGCAAAGTTGACGCTACATCCCTAGCGGCATGTATCCAGGGTCGTCCTAACAATAGATTGTATGATGCAGATATATCCAGCACATGGAACTCGACATCAAAACCATGTAGGCCCCATCGGTAGACAAAGATTGATCTCTCCAATGGTAGCTCTCTGAGACCCGTCAAATGCCTTCACATTCATAGTCCCTTCTCGTATTTCATACAGGCCTTTGCCCAATCTCTTCAGTGTTGTGATTGGGAAAATATTGAGATTGGATCCCCCATCTATCAGAATTCTGGCAGTGAAATTGTCCTCACATTGCACGGTAATGTGCAGTGCCCTGTTGTGATTCAAACCCTCGGGTGGCAGCTCGTCCTCGTGGAAGGTGATTTTGTGACTTTCCATCACTTGTCCTACCATATTGGCCATTTCTCCGCCAGTGATGTTGTTAGGTACATGTGCCTCACTTAACACCTTTAAGAGAGCATTCCTGTGCACTTCTGAATTCTGTAGCAGTGACAGGATAATATCTGAGCAGGAGTCTTGTTCAAATGATCGATGACTGAATACTCTTTTGCTTGCACTTTCCTCCAAAAGTCGTCCGGGCCTATTTCAATAATGGGCAGTCTGTTGGAAACATGCTTACTGGATTCCCCCAAATGCTCCAGTGTATAGACTCTTCCCATTCTGGTCATTCCTTGTGCAGTGCCGGATTCTTCTATTTTGTTCTTTCCTCTTCTTCTAGATTCGGCCACATAATCCCAGAGTATAGCCTTGGTGTTGAAAGGCGGCCTGGTTGACACTGTCATTGTGAAATGTGTGGTTACTTCCACCTCGAATGGAACACGCGCAGCTGCGGGAGGTGCTATCTCAACTTCAAATGAAACTGATACAGTTATCTCAACCTCCACTGGCGTCTGTATTTGTACTATAATAGGATTGAGCGTGACTGTGGGTTTCTTAGGATTGTCACCCTCTTTGATAAGTCCAATTGATCCCTCGAGATCCCACTCCTCATCGGTCTCTATCACATTGATACCTTCACCCTTGTGATCTGGGATGTGATTATTGCGAACATTGGGTGTAGCTTCTTTGGCCTGAATGACCTTATTATCAATCAAGGTCTGGATCTTATCCTTCAGTGTTCGACACTCATCAATGGTGTGCCCTTTCATGCCAGAATGATATGCATAGGCCTTATTTGGGTTGACCCATTGGGATGAATTCTCCACGGTCGCAACAGGGATAGGGGTGACGTAACTAGCAACCTTCAGCCTTTCATACAACTGGTCAATGGATTCGGCAATGGCAGTGTATTATTTAGGTGGTATGCGGTCAATATTAGGCCGAGGTCTTGGGTAATTTGGACGAGTTGGAGGTGACTGAAAGTGAGAGGGTTGGGAATTATATGTGTGATAAGCAGTGGCAGGTTGGGAATATCTGAGAGGTGATGTTTGATATGTGGGTGGAGGTGCTTGGTATGTAAGTGGGGAAGTTTGATATACAAGTGGTGTTTTAGGTCCTTGGGCGACTATTACTATTCCCACATCTTTCTTCTTCGATATACCCCCTAACTGCAGTGCTTTGTTTGTGTCCTGTAATGCCTCAAAGTTTGTCACCATACCACTTTTAATGCCCTCTTCAATCCTTTCTCCGAGTTTGAAGATATCGGAGAACTTGTTGTTTTCAATAACCATCAATCTTTCATAGTACTGCGGATCCTGTGCTCTGACAAAGAATTTTTTCATTTGTTCCTCGTCCAATGTCGGCCTGACTTTGGCTTCTTCTGACCTCCAACGAGTGGCATACTCGCGGAAGGTCTAAGTGGGCTTCTTTTTTAAGTTTTGAATGTAGAAGATATCCGGTGCATTCTCTGTGTTAAACCTGAATCTGTCCATGAAGTTAGATGCCATACTCACCCAGTTGGCCCACTTCTTAGGATCCTGGTTGATGTACCAGGATAAAGCATCTCCTGTAAGACTCCTCATGAAAAGCTTTATTCGGATTCTTTCATCCTTTCCGACCCCTACAAGCTTGTCGCAATAAGTCCTCAGGTGAACCCTGGGGTTACCTGTTCCGTCAAACATTTCGAACTTGGGAGGTTTGTAATTCTCCGGCAGTTTTACATCAGGCTGTATGCATAGGTCTTCATAGTTCAGACCTTCTATCCCTTGGCTTCCTTCGACGCCTTGAACCCGACTTTTCAACTTCTTGAGCTCTTCATCCAGGTTCTTAATGAGCCGGTCCTTCTTAGAGGATTCTGGTGTATAGGATACGGGCTGAGTGGAGTGAGGTAGGGTTTTCACGTATATAGGGTTCTTTTGGTGACCGGGAGTTTGGGTATAATGGTGATTATTGGAGTTCTGGGTTCGGGAATGATTTGTGGGGCATTTTATGGAGTATGGTAGGTGTTTTGCTGATATTCTGGAGGGATAGTTTGATTCTGTGGAGGGGTTGTGTAATGGTGAGGTGCGGGATGATTTTGTAGGTGCTTGTTGGGTGTGTTTTGCGATGGTGAGGGGTTCTGAGTGTTTGAATGTTCGGCATCTAGGATATTGAGTGTGAGGGATAGATTTGCTAAGCTCCGGACCTACTCGAGCTCACCCTGGAGTTCTAGTATTTTCTGCTCAAGTCGTGATACTACATCATTTGGGGCCTGAGTACTTCAGCCATCAGAAGCTTCTGCATGTTCAACATTTGTGTTGTTGTCTCTTCTGGTGCTGTTCAAATCATCTATCTTTGCTTTCCCTTTCCCTTTTGATGGACTTGGAGAAGGAGAAGGTGGAGGGCCCTAGATCTAGTATGATAAGTTGATGATGCCAGTAGGCATGAACCAACCTTTGGGGAATGGGAATAATGGAAAGAAAGAAATAAAAACAAAAGGTAGACAAGTCAGTAAGAGTTCTGAAAAGAGTATTTGCGGTATTTAAACACATATTGCGGAATATAAATTCGCGTCCTATTTTGGGAGCCTCATTGTGCCCGAGGTAGGCCTAGCGACAAGTTGTTTTGGAGAACTGAGATGCCAATAATTACCTCATTTCATTAATATAAAAATAGATGAATCCAACACGACACTAAGATAATAAAAGATAGGACACTACTGGCATTTGTCCTTATTACATTTAGGAAATCCGGTAAATCAAATCTACTTGGTCCCAGAAGGACCTTCCCCGGGCTTGATCTTTCTGACTCCATCAATCAAGTCCCCTAGTTTGCACATGCCCAACAACAGGTATACTCTCCTGATGTCCTCCCTGGTTTCCTTCTGCATTCTGGCAGTCGGTGACCCTCTTTCTTATCTTTCCTTCTAACTCCATCAAACCCTGTTCCAGATGTTCTACCCTTTCATTGGAGGTGATAGCCATTTCCCTCCATTCCCTGATTAATCTCTTGTCTGTCTCGTGTATCTCCAGATGTTCGGCCTTGGAGTCATGAATCCTCTTGTGCAACTTGTTGTACTTTACTTGGGTTTCTGCATCTTCGTCTATGACCCTGTTTCCCCGACCGACTCCTGGCTCAACTCTCCAGCTAAGTTATCTTCCAACCATGTCGGGTAAAAGGGTGCATGTCCCACATGATACCTGTCTGGCTCGATTGTGTCTTTTTCAACAATAATCTTTGAGTGCCACATATGCTGAGCTTGACACTTGTAAGGGATGTCGTCATCCTAAAAATCTGCCTGGAAATGACTAATCTTTGCGACCGCGGTATGATCTGCTTCCTGCCTGCCTGCCTCATAACCCTGATGGGAACATAAGGGTATATTCCTCTCAACCCGATCAACACTAAGTGAGGAGCGTCCCTTGATCTGATGATGAACTCGTCAGTAGGGAACCATTCAAACATCCAATGAACCTGATCCTCAGTCAAATTGTCGAAGAACTCCACCCATTCCTTAGCACTCTCTGGTTGAGCACACCTGTCCGGAATATAAGTCATCCGTTTAGGGTGATGGAAGGAAATATGGTCATTCCACGCCCTTCGTGGAAGCTCCTGGCGATATTTACCCTTTTGGAGATGCTCCATTAACCACAACTGCAGCAGCAAAATTTCAACCCTCGAAATGTTTGGACCCTTTCTGGCAGTGGTCCAAAGCCCGGTAGATATCAACTATAATCATAGGGACTATGGTGTATGTCTGTCCCTCGATTCCTTCCATTAGAGTCTTGGTGACCATAGACAATGTAGTGTGAATTCTTTTCCTTTTCGTCGGGAACACTATCATACCCAAGAAGCAAACAATGAACACGAAAACTCTGCGATGAATATGTCCCAAGGAAGTGATGGAAAAATCATCATGGAAAATATGGTAGGACTTGCTATGACCGTATCTCTCATACAAGTAGTCAAATGGTATATAAGATTTCTTTAAGCATTCCAAACCAGCGTTCCTTTTTAGACCCATCATTTTTAGAAATCCTCTACCAGTGCGATTTTCTGGTACCAATAACCCAGGGGCTGTCCCAAGGTAGCCCAGATAATTCCCCGTTTCTTCTACGAACGGGGTCATTTCTATATCCCCGAAGTGAAACACTGATTTTTCACGATCCCAGAACATGGTTGTAGCTTCTATCAACATGTTATTTGGCTGGATGTCTAACAGAGAAGGCAAATTTCCCAGGACCTTCTTCACATGTTTTTTGTCACTTGAGGAAAGATCTTCCCACCAGTCTAGTAGTAGTGGTGGTATATTTTGGACCATGCGAACCTGGGGACCTCGTGCCTCATTTTCTGCAAAACAAATGAGGTTAGGCCCTTGTGCCCTCCAGATTCGACTATTTATATATCGATGATTAGCATATTGGAATTTAGTTCTCCAAATTAATGCACAAAACGTGGTTGCATCTGTCGGGATTATGGAAACCCGTGGACTTTTGGATAAGGTTTGTCTTAAAGGGTTATTATGTGGACAACATACTAACCCTGCTCGATTTGACCATGATGCATGTATAGTTATGATCAGAGTAAGGTTGCTATGTGGGTCTAGACTGGTACCCTCAAGCAGACAACTTGAGGGGGAAAGGCACGGAACCGTCGATTGCACCGCTGATCGACTAGTTTTACCGCAAATAAGCCCTTCCAAATGAAAAAAAGATGACATATAGGAAGAGCGCAACCACTCATCAAGAGTTGTTATAAGATTGATTACGCACAAGTGGAATATGATGTTAAACATGATTTATGAAGCAGTAAATAGCATGTTTTCATGTTAGGAAAATAATAAATACGGTATTTAATAATTGAAAGACATTTAAGAAAGGAAAACAAAGAAATAAGTCAATTTTTGCAGTAAAGGATATCATAAATGATCAAAACGGGCAATTAAATTCACATAAGGGGAAAGGGAGAGGGTGCACACGTATTAACAAAAGAAGCATGCTCAAGACTAATTTACAAAAAACAAGTTTGTTATGGTAAAAGCCTAAAGTCCCCAACAGAGTCGCCATGCTGTTGCACCCCCTTTTTTTCCTCGCGGAATTGGGTTTCGACATTCATTAAGACAACTCGTTTCCTTGTGGGAAAGGGGTACAGAAATGGAAGAGTCGCCACCTAACGGATTTTAAAGTGCGTTAGGGCATTTGATGCAAGTAACTCATGAAATCAGTCTACATTACCAAAGATTGGGTAAGGGCTTGAAATTACCCTGAGAGGAAGGTGTTAGGCACCCCTTGAGGTCCACAATGGTGGGTCCCAGCCAAACTTACTTAGTGAATTAGTCATTTAACAGATAAGCAGTCTAAGCACACATATGTAAATAAGATAAATGAAGTTTAAAAGGTAAGCAGTCTAAGCACACATATGTATAAAGATAGGGAGGTCCTAAGCTATTAACCTATAGGATCACATCTGTACAATGCCCGGTAATCCTTCCTCAACTAGAGGGGTTACACGTGGCATTAATGCACAGGTCATCATATCCTTTTACTACCCGATTACTCTCCCCTTAGCGATTGTATAAGCGATTTTAATTAAACAAACTCTAAGCGTGCAATACCCATCCCTTCCTTGTGGTCCCGGAGGTGTTTAAGACTTTTAATTTAGGTAGTTCGAGACTCTCCTAAGGTGTTTAAAGGAGAAAATCTAAGCGACAACAAATAAACATATAGGACTGTCAAGTAAAAGAAAAATTAAGAGGCTTATATTTACCTCCACAAATAAACAGGCAGTTAGCACGTCTCAAACATCAAGATTTCAGATGTTCCAGAAAGGTTCCTAGAACATGATATCTAGGTGAGCATGTGATGCAAGACTAAAATGCATAGTTTAATATGTAATATACCTTACATTTGAGGTGCGTTAATGATAAACATACACTTTTTATGTGCTTAATGGAGTTTATTTCATGTGTAGGTGAATTGGAGATGGAAACGAAGCTAAAAGGGATGCAAATACGTCGAAAATACGCAAAAGGAGACACTCGGGCGATAGCCGGGCGTTTGCCCCCTAAAGCCTGACCCTACCTGGCGTTAGAGGGGCGTTTACCCCATAAGGCCAGGTAGCCCCTGGCGTTAGGGGGGCGTTAGGGCCCAAACGCCAGGCCTGCCCTGGCCTTAGGGGTGCGTTAGAGCCCAAACGCCCGGGGTCCTCAGTTTCGGCCAAATCCGAGTTTTGACGAGTTAAGTGTTTCCCGATTGAAATAGAAGTCTCCCACATGGTTAGGGTTCACCCTAAACATATAAATAAACACCAAACAACACAACTGAAGGATTCGAGGAAGGACGGAGGAGATTCGGAAGGATTTCGAAGGATTCAACAAGAAAACACCATAGAAGTGACAAACATTGATTTCTACATCTAGTATTAATTATTTTGTATTTCAATTATGAAATTTCGTTTAGTTTTGATTCTCAATAACATGAGTAGCTAATTTCTTTAGTCTAGGGTTTTGGTAGAACCCGTTGGGGATGAATTCATTGTGATATTAATATATTTTGGTTGATTAATCTCTTTTTGTTCAACTACGTTCTTATTATAGTTGATTGAAAGGGCCCTTGATTAACTATTCCTATTTATTATGTATCTACTTGAGAGAGAGTGCATATTTAGGTAGTT
>ML382835.1:0-26769 GCA_005239525.1 Nicotiana knightiana | reverse complement strand
ATCTTTCGATCCAAATCTCCTCAATGATAAAACCACCGGAACTCAATCCGCAACTCAGAATTTATCATGCAATGCAGTACAGGGGAAAAGCTCCCGGAATCTCGTTCGTAGTCCCAATTTAAATATGCGATGCAGTACAAGGGGAAAGCTCCTGAATCTCCGTCTGTAGTCCCAATTTAAATATACAATGCAGTACAGGGGGAAAGCTCCCGGATCTCCGTCAGTAGTCTCAATTTAAGTATGCAATGCAGTACAGGGGGAAAGCTCCCGGATCTCGGTCCGTAGTCCTAATTTAAATATGCAATGTAGTACAGGGGAAAGCTCCCGGATCTCGGTCCGTAGTCCCAATTTAAATATACAATGCAGTACAGGGGAAAGCTCTCGGATCTCGGTCCTTAGTCTCAATTTAAATATGCAATACAGCCTATGAGGAAAATAACAAGAATGCGACAAAAAACAACGTATATTGCCACAACCGGCGCAAAAGCAAACAAGACGAATGCAAAGTGCGATCAGCAACTCAATACAAAGACTTAAATCACACAAATGGTAAAAACTCACTCATAAGAAGTAGCCACTGAAAGGAATGCCAAGCACAAAGAGAAAACAACATAACAAAGGGAAAACAAGGCAAATATAGCAATGATTCTATATATTCAAGTTCGCAACCAAGAAACTAAATCATCCCGGCAAGTGAATCAGCTATAACCAATCTCACTTAGAAAATTAGCTTCACCGAATAAACTCAGTCTGAACAAATACTCAGTAAATAGGCAGCATCAAAGAATACCATCAACATGGGCGGTCATCAATTAAACCTAAGTAGTACTTAATAGGAAAAATTATTTAAATCACAATGTACGACTCACTGGCATGCTTGACCAATGTATAGATATTCCAATTACTTGTTAGACATTTATAGGGCGAGATTATACTAGTTTTAGTCACATAGGCAGCGTATGAAGAAAGATATAGTATAACGGTAGGAAAAACAAAGTCTTCATTTAAGTCAATTAAGATCATATAAGAAACAAGGAATGCTAGGCTAGTACTTCTAATTTGAGCAGGGAGAGATGAAACTAGAAATCAGGAATTCAACTATAACAATTTCAATTCATACACGGAGAACATAAGGACTTAAAAAAATACCCTAAAGGGCAATCTATTTGCTAATAAGTCCGAGTAAGCACTCGTCACCTCGCGTACGCGGACTACAATCAACATAGAAGACTCAATCCTAAGGTGCAGTTCCCCTACACAATGTTAGGCAAGATACTTACCTCAAAGACGACAACCCGATACTCAAAAATAGACTTCTCGGGCAGGAAAGCCTTGGACAGCTCAAAATCAACTAAAAAAACTTCAAAATACATATAAAACGTATAAGGAACGATTTCGAATAATAAAGTTTCAATCTTTGCAAATTTATAAAAATCGACCAAAAAGTCGACCCCCGGGGCCCGCACCTCGGAACTCGACAAATTTTACAAATTTCGATTACCCATTCCGATACGAGTTCACCCCTTACTAAATTTCTCCAATTCCGATAACATTTGGTCATTCAAATCATGAATTTTTATTTTTGAAGTTTTCTTTCAAAACACACAATCCCCTCAACTCAAATCACAAATTAAATGATAAAACAAGAACTAATTCATGAAATATATTTAATTCTAGTGGAAGAACACTTACCCATTCGATTTGTGTGAAAAACCCTCAAAGAATCGCCCAAAACCGATTTTTAGAAGTCAAAATATGTTGAAAATTGTGAAACACCCGATTTTGCAAACTTATATTCTGCCCAGGTGTTTTGTGAATCACGATCGCGGGAATCGAGGCACGATCGTGTAGAAGGAAACTGAAGTTGGTGTAAGATGTGCTCCGCGATCGCGGAGAATCTTATGTGATCGCGTACAAGGGGCAGGCTGGCTTCTGCGATCGCGGATGGAGTCATGCGAACGCATTGAACGATTTTGGGGAGGTTCGCATTAATGCTACGTGAACGCGAAGGGTTGTTCCCGATCGCACGGAAGGACATCAGAAGGCAGATAACAACAGTTCTAAAAGTGGGAAAAATGACTCGTGGTCCACCTGGAACACACCCGAGGCCCCCGGAACCCCGTCTAATCACATTACAAGTCATATCACTTAGCACGGACTCGCTCGACATTTCAAAATACATAAAATAACACTAAAACGACGAACAAACCAAAAAAAAACAATGAAATTCCTCAAAGTTCTTTAAACATCAAATTTTTCATTTAAGGTCCGAATCACGTCAAACTAAGTCTGTTTCTTACCAAATTTCACATGTAATACATATAAGTCATATCGAACCTTAACTGGGCTCCGGAACCATGATACGGGCCCGATATCACAGGTTTCACCTCAAATTTTATTTTCAAAAACCTTTATATTTTTTAGAAAACAATTTTCTTTAAAAATTCATTTCTCGGACTTGGGACCTCGGAATTCGATTCCGGGCATACGCCCAAGTCCCATATTTTTCTACGGACCCTCCGGGATTGTTAATTCACGGATCTGGGTCCGTTTACCGAAAATGTTGACCAAAGTCAACTTTATTCAAATTTTTAATACAAAATTATCATTTTTATCAGTTTTCCACATAAAGGCTTCCCGGCTACATGCCCGGGCTGCGCACACAAATCCAGATGAGATAGAAGGAGGTTTTCACGACCTCGGAATACATAATTAGTTAGAAATATACGGGATGACCTTTTGGGTCATCACATGCCTCGTAGTCCCAAAAGTAAATATGCAATTGGGGATCTCCCGAGTACCGCCTTGTAGTCCCAAAAGTAACTATGCAACACATAACCTATGGAGCAACGAATTTACAGCAAGGAATCATACAGTTAAAGATTAAATAAAAGATCATGGAATCAAGTAATTCAACTAAGCATGTTGCACAAATTTCAAAAGTTAAGACACATAGACATGCGACACTGGGCTAAACATGATAGCCACACATGCTAAGGCAAATTAGTTAAGGAATTCAAAAGAAGACTACTCAGCAAGAATCATAATTTTCACATTTAGCTCGTGTATGCACTCGTCACTTCGCGTACACGGCACTCACATGTCTCAAATTTTTACAACAGTACAAAAATCTAAGGGAAGGTTCCTACACACAAGGTTAGAAAAGTCACTTACCTCAAATCTTGCTCAATCAATCGATAAGCATTCCTTTCCCTTGCTTTCCGACCCCGATCATCCCCAATCTATCAAAATCAATTACATACTATAAATACAACTACCTGAAACTAATTTAAATAATGAAACTACGACTTTAGCACATAATTGAAAAATTGCACCCAAAAAGTCGACCCGGGCTCACTTCTCGAAATCGGGTAAAAGTCACAAAATATGAATACTGATTCGAACACGAGTCCAACCATACCAATTTTACAAAAATCCAACACCAAATCACCACTCAAATCCCGAAGTTAAACTCTCCAAATCATTGGCCTCAAACTCCCAAATTCCACCTTAAATACACACAAACTAGGTGGGAAAATCAATGTGGAAACAAGATTATTGATAAAGAAAATAAGTACAAGAGACTTACCTCAATAAATCACTCATAAAGGCTCTCAAAACTCGCCAAGACCCGAGCTCAAAATGTTTAAAATCTTTAAAATGAATCAAAATCGCAAACCCTTGCATTTAAGTGTTCTACCTGCACTTCCGCTTCTGCGGAAACTTAAACGCTTCTGCATTCTCGCAGATGAGAGGTCCTCTCTACTTCTGCGGCTTCTTTCATTTCTGTGGATAAGAGGTCCGCTTCTGCGGCCTCACTTTTGCGGCCGCTTCATCGCTTCTGCAACACTGACTGCCATTCCTTCACTCCGCATTTGCAGAGCCTCGCTTGCACCTACGGGCTCGCAGATGCGGAAGCCTTCACACATGAGACACAGCCCCAGGCCAAGCCCATATCCACTTTTGTGCCTTGCGAGAATAGTTCCGTAGGTGCGATTGCACCAGAAGGCAAAAAATCCCAGCTTTGCTCAAAGTACGATTTCGATCCATTAACCATCTGAAACTCACCCAATTATACCAATCAGTCTTAAAATATCATATGATCCTAGTTGAGCCTTCAAATCATTTTGCACACAAGTCATAATTAACACTATAGACCTACTCTAACTTTCGGTATCGGATAAAAAGTTAACTTCCGGTCAAACTTCCCAAAAATCATCCAATTTTCCAACTTTTGCCAATTGACGCTAAAATGACCTACGGACCTCCAAATCAACATCTGAACGCACTCCTAAGACCAAAATCACCCTACGGAGCTATAGGAACCGTCAAAACTCCATTTTGGAGTCGTCTTCACACAAATTAAACTACAGTCAATTTTTACGACTCAAGCTTATATTTTAGGGACTATGTACCCCATTTTACTCCGAAACCAAAAACCAAACCTCTCGGCAAGTCCCGTAACCCCAGAATGAAATATAGGGAGAAATAAATAGGGGTTTGGGGCTAATACTCTCAAAACGACCGGCCGAGTTGTTACAAACGTGAAACAACTTCACGCACATTAGCATGAAGTTTTAGCTTGTATTTGATTAAAACTTCAGAATTCAACGTGAAACAACTTTATTCTATATCTTTCATGTAAAGTTTTTGAAGATCTATAAGTGAAAACTTCATGTTATATCTGTCAAACAACCTCATGCAAGTGTGATTAAATGAGCATAAGTGAAAATATCTATAAGCGTTAATTGAATTTCGATCTCTTTTTTTAAAATTTATAACTTAAAAAGCATGATGAATTACAAAAATAATTGCAGAAACATATATCATGAAGAACAATCAGTTTCAAAAACTAATTCGAATACTGAAGATGAATTGTTATACTTAAAATGTATTTTGTAATTTTGAATCTGAAATTTGAATCTTGTTCAACTTTCTGGTTTTTTGATAAAGCTGCTGAGAAGAAAAGAGATCTGAGAAGGGGCGCTATGATGGAGGAGAACGGTAACGCGATTAATGCGTGATGCATCTTTTATATCTTTTGTGAGGGGTGTAATTGTCATATTATTACAGATTTTTTTTCAGCTTGCTACAAATCATTAATTTTTAAAAATAGGGTACAGGTTAAAAGGTGGCACAAATATAGGGTACGACTGCAAATGCCTCAATTTGCACAAATAGGATCAATCAGTGTCACCTTTTAAATTTAAACCTGATGTTTTATACATCAATACCACACAAGAGGGGGTGATTTGTGTGGTGTCCAATTTTTGAGTGTTGTCGTTATAGAAGGACCTGGTTCTTCTATGTGTTCTAACTCGTACTATTGCGGAATAATAAATGCAGAAAACTAAAGAACACAGAGATTTTTATGTGGATAACACCTGGCTCAAAAGGTGAAAAACCACGACCTACTACTCAGTAGGATTTTCTCCAAACACTTCACTACAACAATGAGCCAAACAACATTTACAAAATAAACTCTTTTGTAAACCTAAGGATTAACTCTAACCCTTTGTGGCAAACTAGCCTCTAGCTATTTGCGACAAACTTCAAGTTAACTATAACTTGAACACTCAGTACCTATTACCATTGCTTCTAGATAAAGCTGAAAGGTACAATTTGTAATCACCTACTACAAATAAACTNGTGGAAAACACCTGGCTCAAAAGGTGAAAAACCACGACCTACTACTCAGTAGGATTTTCTCCAAACACTTCACTACAACAATGAGCCAAACAACATTTACAAAATAAACTCTTTTGTAAACCTAAGGATTAACTCTAACCCTTTGTGGCAAACTAGCCTCTAGCTATTTGCGACAAACTTCAAGTTAACTATAACTTGAACACTCAGTACCTATTACCATTGCTTCTAGATAAAGCTGAAAGGTACAATTTGTAATCACCTACTACAAATAAACTAGACTAAAAGACAACAGATGGAACTGGTTCAAGTAGCTCTAGATTCGCACTCTCCAATTTGGCTCGAACTAGTTCTAAGATTTCTTCACGAATTTTGCTCTCAATTCTTGATAAATTTTTGCTTTTGCGCTTCAGTATACAATAAGAACAATCTGCAATTTATATGAGTTAGTAGATAAGGATTTAACTAGAATCCTAATGGAACTCTTCCTTGGTGGAAGAGTTCTAGTCAAACTCAACTCCTAAATCCTTCCTTATCTTAGATTCTATTCTTATTGAATAACTTGTCCTTCTCCAATTTTGTTTTTGCAATCTTTTCAATCAGAAGATATCTCAATTTTACTAGAATACATCTATCTCATGCATGTGCATCTCATGTGCCTTTAACTCTGTTGGTCTATGTCACCTATGATGGACCTGGTTCATCTCGGAGTTCCTTTGTCAATCTTCAAAACTATTTCCTTTCTTGGGCCAACAAATTACTTTTTTTTGATAATGACAAACAATGTGCTTCAAGCCTGTCTCATCTTAGTCCAACAGTGACACATATTAGAGTATTAAGCATTTATCATAAAGAACCAGGTTCATTAGGTTATAAATATCACATGTTCAGAGCACAACATATCTTCCCCCTTTTGGCATCATCGAAAAGTTGCAAAAAAAATTGTGTAAATCCCAGATTTTTAACATTTACTCATGGCCGCTTGGGCAACTGCATATGAAATCATGGATTAATCATCAATAATCAACTAAGAATTCAAACTATCAAAAAATAGAGATACTAAGTTAGAGTAAAAAGCATCATATTTCATTGATAGAGAGAATACGATTCTGCCACAATCCACAAAATGAAACAAAAACAATTAAAACATGACCAACAAACAAAAAATTCTTAAACTGGGTCACTGAAAGTTCTAGGCATGCTAGGAAATTATGGCTTGGAAAAACTGCAGACCTGGTTCATTTAGCCAAGATGGATAGTTCAGCAGACTTAGAAACGGATGAAGACTTCTTTGAGGAAATCTTGGCTTTCTTGGGCTTAGGGGTCTGAACCTCTACCTCTGCCACTTTTTCACTTTGATGGACCAGGTCCATCTCATCCACTTCAACAGCCTCAATAGGCTCAACAACCTTTTATTTCCCTTTTTCCACTCTTTTCTTCTTACTCTCCTCTAAAAGCTCTCTTCAACTCGTCCTCACTTTGATTTACCTTGCTCCTTGTAGTTCTTCCTCTTGGAAGAGAAATATTAGAAGTCTCAGAAGGAGCAGCTTTTATTTTCTTACTTTCTCTCGTTGTTCCAGATGTTTGAGCTTTAGGAGTTCTTTTCTTCTTTGGATTGTAATTATCGCCTAACATTTTCATCAGATCCTCCAGGGTTTCCTAATTAGATGAACCAGGTTCATCTGTACCTTTCCTAAATTTACTAACCCTTCAGCGGTTTCTTCTGATTCACTTCCCCCTGCGTTCTTTCTACTTTCTTCCTCCTTTTCTCTCTTAGCTCCACAAATAGCCATTCTAAAAGATTCAGAGGTGGGTGAAGAATCAGCCACTTCTTTCCCTTTTCCCTTTCTCATTACTCCGTACTCCCTCACTCTAATTTTTTTTTATTTAATTTTTACCACCTATTCTTATTGTTTCCGGCAACTCCACATCTATTACAGACCCAACCAGTATGAACCTATTTTCTAAGTTTTTCAGCAACATCAGAGATGACCTCAGAAGAAGGACTTGGGACAGATGTTACCTGAGTCATCAAAAATTTGGGAATGGTTTTGTAAGGGAGGGGATGGCTTGAATGAACTTTTAGTTTTGAATTGACGGTTAAGGCTTCCCTAGAATCTAGGTATTTTAATTTGGTGAGGATTCTTGTTGAAACAGAACTGGTTCAAAGTCAAATGGATAGGCTTTGAAAATATTTTGAGTTTGGGCAGAGTTCTGCTCATAATTTAATTATTTGTATTTCAAAGTGTGCAGAGTGTAGAACACATACCTCGCCTTTCAGATGAACCAGCACGATGAACCAGGTTCATCATTTCAGAATCCTCTTGATCAAGCCTCAGTTTGCAAAGATAGAAAAAATTTCATTTGTGATCAGTGAGTCATATCAAAACATGGCATAAGAGTATACTTTTTACAGAGCAATTGTTAATCTGATTATTTACACCCGTTTCAGAGTTTTCTAGCCAAATTGTTTTCTTTGTTTTCATTTTTTTTAATGTATTTACATTCTGAACTGGTTCAATTAAGTGATCTTCATCATCCCTAATAGTAACATGTTCCTTTCAAAATGCTCTCTACTTAGTGCTTTTGTAAAGATATCTGCATGGTATCACAACCAACTAGTTACTCCTTGATGTTCCTTCATTGCTTTGTTGTTGTGGAACAGGTTCAGGTACAGGTTCCAACGAAGTTTGGAAATTATTTTGTTTTATTCCCCCTGTCATGTTGCTTGGGATGGATGAACCTGTTCCATCACCTGTTCCTTCCTCCGGTGTTGCTTTAGTTTGGACTGAGTTTCTGACCAGCCCAATTTCTTCATCATCTTGTTCATTACCAACCCTAGTGATTTCACCTTTCTTTCCATTTTCAAAGGAGACATTTCCTCCTTTGAGATCCTCAAGTGAAAGGAACTAGTCCTTGTTGCCAGTCATGTATTTTGAGCAACCACTAGCCATCTACCATATTTGGCTACTACCTTTCACTTGAATCTACAAAAGAAAATCAGGGGTTAGTCTTAGGAACCCAAACTAGTTTGGGTCCCTTTATATAAGCAAAAGGATGAATTAAATTCCATTTAGCCCAACTTGGTAGCCAATTCTTCCCCCGAACAAAATTTTTGTTCTTTTGACTGGCCTTTTCTATTGCATTACATTCACTTTTAAAGTGACCAGTCTCACCACAGTGAGTACAAATCTTGTTCTTAGGAAGAGTGAGGTACTTGCTTTTAGGATCTCACTTAGGTAACGGATTCCCAAGCCAAGTCCTATTCTATTGCTACTATGATGTTCTTGTAGCCATGTCAAAGCATTAGAGGACCTGTTCCATTTGCTAGTTCTATCTAGTTCATGCTTGACCTTTCTTAGATCCTCCTTAAGGACTCTTATCTTCTCATCTCTTTTGTACAATTCGTCTTTCATTTTTCCTAGGTTTTCTTCTAATGTGAGTTGTGTGTGATCAACTTTGTTTTTACCTGTTCCTAATTTCAGTTTTAGATTTTCAGATCTTAGCTCTAGGACAGTGGTGTCAAGTTCATGAACCTGGTTCTTTAACTCAGCATTTTTACTATCACTTTCTCTAGCCCTAAGTTCCAGATTTTTGCACTTAGCTTTCAAAATCACACACTCCTTAGACAGTTGTTTCTTTTCATTGTTTAGATCCTTAGATTCATCAATGAAATCCAGGAGTAACTCAGATAGCCTTTCTTTAGACAAAAATTTAATCTTGTCTTTGACATGAATTATACTTATCTCAGATTCCTCATCGGATTCTCCAATTTCCATAAGTGCTTGTTCATCTCCATCTTCATCATCTGACTCCTCATCTGAACTTTCACCCCAAGCAGCAACCATTGCCTTTGTTGATGTTCTATTTTTTTTGGGTTGAACCTGTTCTTTCTTCCTGTTCCTTCATTCAGCTTTTTCTTTCTTCCATTCAGTTTCCCATTGAGGGCAGTTTTTGATGTGGTGATCAGCCTTGCCACACTTGTAACACCCCTCATTGGTTTGTTTTTCAGGAACCCTTGGTTTGTTGTAGCTTCCACTTCTTGAAGTAACCTTTACTCTCATTAGGTACTTCTTGAATTCCTTTTTGATCATGGTCATTTCATCCTCCTCCATATCAGCTTCTTCAGTGATTCTGAATGCCAAACTCCTTTCCTTCTTGGGACCAACTATCTTCATAGTCTGCCTTCTAAGTTCATAGGCGGTGAGATTTCCAATCAGCTCATCCAGCTTAAGAGTTGCAATGTTCTTAGATTCTTGAATGGCTGTAATTTTGCTTTCCCAAGAGACTGGCAAGACCCTTGTCAGAATTTTCTCAACCTTGTCTTCTTCAAGAATGACCCTTCCAAGATACTTGAGTTCATTGGTCAGTGTAGTGAACCTTGTATACATCTCTCGGATGGTCTCTCCTTCCTTCATGGTGAAATTCTCATATTGAGAATATAGTAGAGTTCCTCTTGACCTCTTCACTTGAGGTGTTCCTTCATGAGCCACTTGCAAAGTGTCCCAAATTTCTTTGGCAGTGGTACAACTTTGAATTCTGCTATACTCGTCTGGACCGAGTCCACACACAAGCCACTTCTTGGCCTTAGCATTTTTCTCCCACTTTCTCAAATCCTCAGCAGTGCAGTCAGCTCTAATCTTTGGCACATCTACTCCTTCAGCCATCTTCTTCATGGTGGCTAAAAGGACCGTCAGTGACTATGTCTCATAGTTCATAGTCTTGTCCAATTAGGTGATCCTTCATCCTATTCTTCCACCAGGAGTAGTACTGGCCATTGAAGAGTGGAGGCCTAACAGTTGATTGTCCTTCCCAGTTCCCATGTGCTGCACTGATCTTGATCTTTTCCTAAGGTGTTAGCCTCTTCAAGAATAACCTGCTCTGATACCAATTGATGTTTTATACGTCAATACCACACAAGAGGAGAGTGATTTGTGTGGTGTCCAATTTTCGAGTACTGTCGTTATAGAAGGACCTGATTCTTCTATGTGTTCCAACTCGTACTGTTGTGGAATAATAAATGCAGAAAAGTAAAGAACACAACGATTTTTACGTGGAAAACACCTGGCTCAAAAGGTGAAAAACCACGATCTACTACTCAGCAAGATTTTCTCCAAACACTTCATTACAACAATGATCCAATCAACATTTACAAAATAAACTCTTTTGTAAACCTAAGGATTAACTTTAACCCTTTGTGGCAAACTAGCCTCTAGCTATTTGTGACAAACTTCAAGTTAACTATAACTTGAACACTCAGTACCTATTACAATTGCTTCTAGATAAAGCTGAAAGGTACAATTTGTAATCACCTACTACAAATAAACTAGACTAAAAGACAACAGATAGAACTGGTTCTTCTNAAACTAGCCTCTAGCTATTTGCGACAAACTTCAAGTTAACTATAACTTGAACACTCAGTACCTATTACAATTGCTTCTAGATAAAGCTGAAAGGTACAATTTGTAATCACCTACTACAAATAAACTAGACTAAAAGACAACAGATGGAACTGGTTCTTCTAGCTGGTTCAAGTAGCTCCAGATTCGCACTCTCCAATTTGGCTCGAACTGGTTGCAAGATTTCTTCACGAATTTTGCTCTCAACTCTTGATAAATTTCTGCTTTTGTGCTTCAGTGTACAATAAGAACAATCTGCAATTTATATGAGTTAGTAAATAAGGATTTAACTAGAATCCTAATGCAACTCTTCCTTGGTGGACGAGTTCTAGTCAAACTCAACTCCTAAATCCTTCCTTATCTTAGATTCTATTCTTATTGAATAATGAGTCCTTCTCCAATTTCGTTTTTGCAATCTTTTCGATCAGAAGATATCTCAATTTTACCAGAATACATTTATCCCATGCATGTGCATCTCATGTGCCTTTAACTCTGCTGGTCTATGTCACCTGTGATGGACCTGGTTCATCTCGGAGTTTCTTTGTCAATCTTCAAAACTATTTCCTTTCTTGGGCCAACAGAACTCTGTTAAGAAAAGATTCGAACAAATAGCCTCGTACCAGAATTTTAAGGCACGTTGCCAGAATTTTGAAGCACATTACCAAAATTTTAAATCATGCTGCCAGAATTTTGCACGCTATCAAAATTTTAAAGCACATTGCCAGAATTTGAAGCATGCTATCTGAAGTTTGATGACACTGTCAGAATTTTAAAACATACTACCAGATTATCAATGTTAGATTATGAATCCACTAACAAAGATGAGATATAGTTTGATGGCAAATCCTAACCCATAAACGTTAAATTTTATCTCCCCCTCTAAAAGCAACTCATATATAACTGCACCTTAAATTGTAGCCTTTCTGCAAGTGACTAGTTAGTGTGTAATATCTGATACTAACTAGAGGCTAGTTTCACTTAAGGTTATCCCACTAATGTTCAATTTTACAAAAACCACTTTTTTTTTTGTCACTCAATTAAAGTAATCAATCTTATCGCGTTATCACTTATTCTGGCTTAAATCCTAAAAAATTCCTACTAAAAATCTGACATGGCATAAATTTAATTAGAAAATCTAACAATACATGATACATCAACATAAAATGGACCATACCTAACTTAGACACATTTTTTATTAAATTCAATTTGACCCATATTAACTTAAAATTCTTTCCTTGGCTATTATATAATGACCTTAAAGTAAATTCATCGACCGGGGTGGGTTGGGACCTTAAAGGACAATGGTAAAGTTTAATGACGTTTAAGTGACAAAAAATAGATAAGTGACTTTTGTAAAATTAAGCATTAGTTGGATGATCTTCGGTGAAATTAATTATATTAACTAGTAATCGAGATTGTTTTGCACTGAATAAAGAACAACTTGATGCACAAGGCATCTTACATTTATACAGGATTCGGAGAAAAGTCTGACCGCAGACTGCATCCCATTAATGTAAAAATTAAACAAATTTTGCATGTAAAATTAAACAAGTTTTGCATCTAGAACTATTAACAGAACTTGAAGGCGTTGGTGCTACAGCTAGCTAGTGTACGTCATCACTACTTAATTTGCACAAGTTACATAAATATATTAGCAAAGAAATTAAATAACAATATCCCAAAGGAAGATCCAAATGGGGTTAGCTGCCTTCCTATTATTATACTGCTAAAGACAGAGGCTATTCTTGAGATTACTGAATTCACGTGAACCCAATATATATGACACTTTAAATCCGGCCCGGGCTAGAAAAGCTCCATTTATCTGAATAAGAAGCAGGCGTATTCATTGAAGAAGCCCCAGAACCACACTTGGCTACAGTCCTAACACTCTCTATTAGCTCCTCTGTACGTTCCTCATGTGACAAAATGTCAGACAATTGTTGAGGGCTTATTAGTAATTTCACCTTCCACACTCCATTACTATTGTACGTAGGAAATATCTCAGCCTCTCTTGATCGCTTTAGCACCCTCTGATTATCACATGACATCCTATAAGGTGTTGTCTGAGGTAATAAATTACCACTATTACTACCATTACAAGTAGTAGTAGTAATAATATTGTCACTTTTTTCTTCTTGTTCTTTGGATTTAGTATTATAATGGTTTAATAGAGGGAGGAGATAGTATGATTCACCAGCTTGAAGTTGTTCATTGTGAAAAAGTGGTGGAGAGAACATGTCATGGCTACGATATATGGCATGGCCTGGGAATTCATTGGTGATACAATTGGCTGTTATGGGTGCATATAACTCCATGATTCCACCATTGGATGTGACCACTTTTATCATCTTCTTCTTTTCTTCTTCTTCTTGATCAACTTCTCTAAAACCAAACCCCTTGAACACACAATTCCCCATCTCAAAAACCTAATTAGCATACAAATTAGGACAATTGGAGATATGCATGAACTCCGATGAACAACGTTATTCAGTACATGTGCTAATGGAAGATATATCATACAGAACTGTCGAGGTGTTTGAAAATTGGTGTGAGCATCACTTTTACTCAATACATATATTAGTAAGAAATAATAAGTACCAAATGGAATAGACGAGATGTATTATGAGCTCAACAAGATATGCAATTTTAACTATACACTCTCGGTTACGAGAGGGGCCTTCCTCAAGAGAGGATGTCCGTCTGTTGATGGCTAGCTCGTACACGCAAATATTGGACCTAGCTTTGTTATCCAAGAAAAAAAATATGTATTGAAAAGGAATGACAAGGTTTTTTATAGATAGGAATAGGGATGCATGTCGTCGGTGGGAAGTTTCTTGAGAGTGAAGGGGTTCTTTTCTTTTTTCTGAATTTGGAATACAAGAAATGTATCTAATGCTGGCATTAATAGTCAAGATTACAAGTATGAAATATGAAATATCCTTGCCTTCATAGTGGCAGATTCTTACATTATGCGTGTAGTGTTTTGCTATATATAAGTTGTATAAAGTGGTAGGACCAGCTTCTGCTGGCTAAAGAGACAAACTATAGGTGTAAATTATGTCAAATAATTTTTATTGGTTTTTCCCCGTTACAAAAAAGATAAGCCCCTAAATCTTAGCTTAATGATTCTACCGTTAAGATTTACCTTAATAATGAGCAATTTAATAGGAGTAATTTAGAGATGATTTTGTTTGATTAGGTAATGAATTATCTTAATCATAATAGATGATACAAAAATATCTAACTTTATTATTACTGTGATAAAATGAAAGAAACGGTTCAAATATAATCGGATTCGGTGCTTAATTATTCAAAAAGTGTTGATTCATCTTAATATCGTAGAGATTGTGATAGAGCAATCAAGATCATGGCTTATGTGAGAGATCCTTTGGTCAACTGTCGTAATCAATGTGTCTCATCTCTTTGGTTTATGTGTCATTTCCGTTTATAGTGGTGGCGCCCATCCGCTATCTCTTTTGCATGTCATTTCTTGGGAGATTAAGTAGGCGTTTGGACATAAGAATGGTAAAATTTTAAAAAATAGTGAAAATAGTAGTTGAAATTTAGAGTTGTGTTTGGACATAAAATTCAGTTTGGATTGTTTTTGATGTTTTGTGAGTGATTTGAGTGAAAATTTTGAAAAACTGCTTTTTGAAGTTTTTTAAATTTTCGAACATTTCCAAAATGCATCTTCAAGTGAAAATTAAAAATTTTATGAACAAACGCTGATTTTCAAAAAAAAAGTGAATTATTTTTTGAAAAAAAGGAGAAAAAAAATTTATGTCCAAACGGGCTGTAATATAGCATGTTTGGCCAAATTTCTTCAAGTTGAAATTTTTTAATTTTTTTCTTTTAAAAAAAAATACTTTTAAAAAAAAAAATTAAAGTGTTTGACCAAGCTTTTAGAAGAAAAGAAAAGTGCTTTTGAACAGAAGCAGAAGCAGTTTTGGAAAAGAAGAAAAAAGTTGCTTATTTTCAGAAGCATTTTTTTGAGAAGAACTTTTGAGAAAAATACACTTAAAAACACTTTTTGAAAGTTTGGTCAAACACTAATTGCTGCGTAGAAGTGCTTTTTAAATTAATTAGTCAAATACAAACTGCTTCTCACCAAAAGTATTTTTCAAAGTGCTTTTGAAAAAAAACTTCTCAAAATAAACCGATTTTTCCAGCTTAGCCACATAGGTTATAAGCTAGCAAACAAGCAAACAAAAGTTTTAGGGTATCAGTTGTTCGATTCAACCGATTATTTTATAAAATTTATATAATATTAATTTTTTAGTTACTTTGTTGTATATAATTAAAATAAAATTTTTCAAATAGTCTCATTCATATTGGTTTCTCTTTGATACTGGTATGGTTCGATTAATTTTCAATATTTTAAAACATTCAAGGATTTTAGCGACAAGTCATATTCTGTAATTAAATAACAACGAATTAGCAGCGAATTTAATAGTTTGTCGCCAATTAAGCTACAAAAGGAGTTGTATCAAGTATAGGACTTTATGTAAGAATTGCCGGTAGAAGTTAGAAAGCAATAACATTTTGCATAGACCTTTAACAAAACTCTTTAGATATTTTTACTGTTAAAAGGGGATAAATCAACGGAATATGAAAGATGACCCGACTATAAGTGTATTTTTTCAAAAGTACTTTTTAAAAAAGTATATTTGGAGAGAAACTACTTTTCAGCCTTTAAAATAGCTTCTGCTTCTAGGCGAAATTTTTTTCTCTCCCTCTAAAAACCTGGCCTATCACTTTAACTCTGAAAAAACTACTTTGGCTCGAGAGCAACACTTTTAACTAAAAATGCTTGACCAAACAGGCTCTAAGCTAACAGACAAGCAAACAGAAAATTAGGTTCTTTGAGGGTTGGAGGTAGAAAAATACTTACTCGCATTCATTAAATTAATTAGTTATAATCGTCTAATATTAAATTAAAAATATATTACTTATCACTTTTTAAGTGATAAATTATTATATACTAGATACATATTGTGTATTCATTTGCTCGTACAAATAAATATGCAAGTAAACCTTTTTTTCCTTTTTGGTTCATTTTACCACTACCTAGCTTCATTCATTTTTATTTTTTTTTAAAGATTTTGGCACATTCAATTGAAAAGACACGTTTTTAATAATATAAAAATAACAGTATTAGTATAAACTACTCTTTATTTATCCTTAAACTTCTGATTTAATTCACATTGCACTGATCGGAATACTTACTAAAGATAAATTTGAAACATATTTTGTAAATTTGAAACATATTTTGAAAACGTTAAATATTAAAAAACAAAATCAACTTACCATAATGATTAACATTTAGCACTAAACATATTATCTTCCTTTCGGTAAGTTACTTTCCACGAAGAAAAAACAAAAACAAAAAATGGGAATGTTTAATCTAATGGTCTAATCCATTAAAGTTTATGTAGTTGTAGTATAGCCAATATTAAAAGATATCAATTTTACCCAAAAGTTAACGAAGTAGAGTCACGGGCAGAATTGCATTATTGGATATAACTGACATCGTTTCCCTAATTAAAGTGAAAATTAGACGAAGAATTAACCTAAATAGCAGTCTATTTAATTATTCAAATTAAAATTAGCCCGTAAATATATTATATATGTATAGTCTTTGTATATTTTTAGCTATATATAATTAATGTATAATTTATGTATACGGCTAAAAAAAATAAACAATAAAAACCAGACGGCTATATCGGTAATTCTCCATTTGGAGTCACAAGTTGCAGAACCAAAAGCCTAAGACGACGCACCAACGAATTAAAAGAAAAAATAAAACTAGGGATAATAATATGATATTTAGCATCAAGTAATAATTGCAAATAATGACTGTAAGCCATGCTCCACATGTTGGTTGACACACAGGACTTTTATTTGGTCTAATATTCTCTTCGATCTTTTGGAAGAGATTCTAAGGTGAAAGCTTATATAGTCACACCTTGAAAAGTCACAATTGAGGATTTAGCTACACTTTTTTCACCTCTATTACATACTCCATATATCAGTATAGGGATTCACACAACAGGAATATGCATATCATATCAATATAAAGGCAAAGGAGACACTAGGAGATGTGGTGGATTGCATTTTCATTTTTTATCGACAATTTTGAAAAGTACATTTTTGGAGACCTTTACACAACCGACGAGGACAAGCGTATTTCTCTAACATTAGGGCGGATATATCATTATAGGATGGATTCAATTGAATCCATAATAGTTGACACGAAACATAAATAAATTTATGCGTAAAACTTTATTAAAATTATAATAAATAGTATATATAGATCTATAATTTTAAAAATATAACGAACTCAATACTAAAAAAAATAACGATTCAAATCTTGAATTCACCTTTACGTATAATTCAATTCATAAGTTTACACGCGGACTGAATGTCTGTTTTTTTTCTTTTTTTGAGAGAGAGATTGAAGAGTGGTCTTAATATACAGAGACCAAGCTCAACATGCTGAAGAGTAACATGAAACTAAGGGGTCGTTTGATATGCGGGATAAGGTGTGAAATTAAATTTATATCATGTTTGGTTGACTGTATAAATTTAATCTCAATGTTAATGCAGGATATTCCACCTTATTCCACAGTATTCCATCAAACTTGGGATTATATTATCCCACCTCTCCCGGGGGATAAATTAGTCTAGGGATAAATTATATAATGCTATGATAATTTACTCTGTGTACCTAATGACCTCTAAAAGGAAAGAGTAGGCTCAACATGCTAAGAAGTGAGCTTGGAAGGAGAAGAAGAAAAAATGGCATGGTATCACGATCTGGAATTCTCACCGTCGAGATCGTGATGGCGCCTAACATTTCACTTATTAAGCAAGCCAACATTTGAGAATCATTAAGTCAGTCCTTATACATTTCAGTAAATAACAACAAATAAGCTATAACGAGTTCAAATGAGTGCGAAAATTTATAATAGCCTCAATATATATACTACTACCCGGATCTGGAGTCACAATTCACGAACTCCTAAGATTTCACTACAAGTAAATGTCTGAAAGAAATACAACTGTTTTCGAGATGAAAGAAACAATAATGTGAAATGTCTAGAAGGGGACTCCAGGGTCTGCGGACGCTAGCAGATCCACCTTGGGTCTCCTATTGGATGAATTCAGCAGCTAACCTCATGATCAACTAGGACCATCACCAAAATCTGCAAAAGAAGTGCATAGTTCAGTATCCGTACAACCGACCCCATATACTGGTAACTACCGAGCCTAACCTCGACGAAGTAATGACGAGGCTACGGCGGGTCACTCGCACTACAGCCTGTACGCAGTATATATGATAAAGTAAAAAAAGAAGACAGAATAGAAGAAAGCAGTAATTTGAAAGAAATAACTACAACTCTCGGAGATAAGTCAACAGCGTTCAGAAATTACCAATCCTTAGGTGCAATAGAGAATACCGTAAAGCTAGCACAACTCAGGGAAAGCATAAACACATAGGTTGTTGTGACATGCAACCCGATCCCACTGTACATCTCATATTCCTCCCTTATTTTCTCATAATAGCATAAAAACAGTGAATATAAATAAAAGTATTGCGGTGTGCAACCTGATCCTACCATATCACAATAACACAATCATAGTTCACCCTTATTCCACCAAACAATCCACCCTTATTACACCTTTTGCAGCGTGTAGCCCGTTCCCACCGTACAATATCAATTCACCCTTACTCCACCTCAATATATCACCCTATTCTACCTGTTGCAACGTGCAACTCGATCCCACCATATCAATATTAATTACTCAGTATGTACAGAAATTTCACAATTCAAATCACAGAAACCCTTCACAATACTTAAACTCCAAACTGAAACAAATAGGAAACTTGTACACCATGAAAGTTCACATAAATAATACTACACAACGAGACCAATTCAGAATATACAAACAAAAAGGTACCGATAAACCAACTTAAGCAATTAATATGAGATAATGAAACTATGGAAGAACTAATATCATTAACAGGAGGAAACAATGTCTAACAAGTAGCAATTAGGCATGGGAACACAATTAGAGCATGTAACAATTAAGACAGGGAAAGAGACAATATGAGAAAAACGGAAAAACGGAAAAACAGGGAAAACAGATAATTTGGCGGCGCATAAGTACTCGTCACCTCACTTATACTCCACTCACATCAAATTCTCATAGAAAATAGTCCGAGGGTTCCTAATTCCCTCAAGTCAATGTTAGACACAACACTTACCTCGCTCCAAAGGCTACTTAATGCTCAATTATAGTTTTTCCTCTAAAATCCACCTCCAAACCACTCGTATCTATCCATAAACGACTCAATAATAGCAAATATTGCTAAAAGAATCAATTACATTGCACAAATTTAGATTCCCCAAATAGTCCCCCAAAAAGGTCAAAAATTGACCCCGGGCCCGCTTGGTCAAAACCCGAGGTTCGGACCAAAATCCATTCACCCATTCACTCCCGAGCCCGATTATGTAATGTGTTTCGAAATCCGACCTCAATGCGAGGTCTAAACTCCAATTATTCAAAAATTCCTAATTCTACCCAAACCCTCAATTTTCACCATGAAAATCCTAGATTTTAGGTTGAAAACTCATGAAATGTAATGGGTAATTGAAAGAAAGTAGGTTAGAATCACTTACCAACAAATTCGGGAAGAAAAGCTCATGGGAGAATCGCCTCTAGGTCTTTAGGTTATGAAAATTTTGAAAGAATGGCAAGAACCCCATAATTGGGATTGTTTTATCACTGTGCGTCAGTGTTCATCATGTTCACGTGAACACTAACGCGTTAGCGGAGACCAGATCCTTAATGTCTTACACGATTGCGGGAGACTCCACGCGTTCGCGAAGGTATAGCCTCCCTCACCTTCAAATTCGCGAGATAGGGCTCGCGTTCGCATTGAGTCACCTCAAGTCCCCTGCCCAGCCTAGCTAAAACTACGTGTTCGCGTGCGACAGGTCGCGTTCGTGTAGAGAAGACCCCCCAATGCTCTGCGCTCGTGACCATGGTCTCGCATTCGCATAGTGTAAAATCCTCCCCCAACCCAGATCCGCTTCGCGATTGCGAGAATGGCTTCGTGATCGGGAAGCACAACACACTAGAACACCACCTGCAACAAAAACACCAGATTTTCTAAGTTCAATTCACCTCGTAGCCTATCAAAAACACACCCGAGCCCTCGGGGCTCCATACCAAATATGTACACAAGTCCTAAAACATCATGTGAACTCGCTCGCGCGATCAAAACACCAAAATAATGCCTAGAACTACGAATCAAATACCAAATCAAATAAAAATTTCAAGAAAACTTTGAAACTTCTATTTTCACAACCGAACGCACGAATCACGTCAAATCAACTTCTTTCTCACCAAATTCGACAGACAAGTCATATATTATAGTGGACCTGTACCGGGATCCGAAAACTAAAATACGGACCCGATATCAATAAATCCAAACATCACTCAGTCCTTAAAAAACCATAAAACTTTCAAACTTTCAGTTTTCAACAAAAGTCAATAACTCGAGATAAGGACCTACGAATTCGATTATGGGAATACGGTCAGGTCCCAAATTATGATACAGACCCACCGAGATCATCAAAACACGAATCCAGGCCCATTTTCTCAAAACATTGACCGAAGTCAACTTCAATGAATTTTTATGGTAAAATTCTTATTTTTATCAATTTTTAACATATAAGCCTCCAAGAAGAACACCCGGACTGCGCAGGAAAATCGAGGAAGGATAAAATGAGGTTTTTGAGACCTCAAAACAAATAATTAGGTTCTAAAATATAAGATGACCTACCAGGTCATCACATTCTCCACCTCAAAAATAAATGTTCGCCCTCGAACGGACATAGAAAAGTACCCGGACTGGTGAAAAGATGTGGATATCTACTCTGCATATCTGACTAAAACTTCCACGTAGCTGCCTCGACGGGCTGACCTCTCTACTGTACTCGAGCCGAAGGATAACTCTTAGACCTCAGTTGTCAAACTTGCCGGGCTAAAATAGCCACCGACTCCTCCTCATGAGTTAAATCCTTGTCCAACTGGACAGAGATGAAATCTAACGCGTGGGACGGATCGCCTTGATATTTCCGGAGCATGGACACATGGAACACAGATGAACTACTGATAACCCTGGTGGTAACGCAAGCTTGTAAACCACCTCTCCCACTCTCTCGAGAATCTTAAAAGGTCCGATATACCTAGGGCTCAGCTTTCCCTTCTTTCCAAACCTCCTGACAACCTTCATGGGTGATACCCGGAGCAACACTCTCTCCCTGACCGTGAATGAAACATCACGAACTCTAAGGTCAGCATAACTCTTCTGCCTGCACTAAGCTGTGCGAAGTCGATCCTGAATAATCTTGACTTTATCCAAGGAATCCTGTACTAGATCTGTACCCAGCAACCGAGCCTCCCTCGGCTCAAACCACCCAACTAGCGTCCGGCACCGCCTATCGTATAATGCCTCAGAGGGATCCATCTGAATGCTCGACTGGTAGCTGTTGTTATAGGCGAACTCTGCAAGGGGCAAGAACTGATCCACGATCCTCCGAAGTCTATAACACATGCGGAGCATATCCTCCAAGATCTAAATAGTGCGCTTGGACTGTCCATCCGTCTAAGGATGAAATGATGTGCTCAACTCAACCCGCATGCCCAACTCATGTTGTACTGCCCTCCAGAAGTGCAAGGTGAACTTTGTACCTCGGTCAGAAATGATAGACACGGGCACACCGTGAAGATGGATGATCTCGCGGATGTAAATATCTGCCAATCGCTCCGAAGAATAGGTAACTTCCACTAGAATGAAACGCGCTGACTTAGTGAGCCTGTCCATAGTGACCCAAACAACATCGAACTTCCTCTGAGTCCGTGGGAGTCTAACAACGAAATCCATAGTGATATGCTCCCACTTCCACTCAGGAATCTCTATCTTCTGAAGCAAACCATCGGGTCTCTGATGCTCATACTTTACTTGCTGACAATTCAGGCACCGAGCTACATAAGCAACTATATCTGTTAGTCCCAAACGCACACGCAAGTATACGTGGTCGACAAATAATATAGGATTGTAAGTCCAGATATCGTACCCACAAAGACTTGTGATTAACTATACACTAAATTAAACTCAAACAATTAATCTATTCAAGTGAACACTAAAGTATGAATATTTAACTAAAATTAATCTAGAATAGTAAACTATGAAATTAACGAAATAGATTAGCGAGATTTTAGATATGAATTCAATGAGATCCGATATTCTAGAGCTATGGGTTAACTAACAATCCTGTTGAGTTTTCCACTTCAATCGTCTAACNCCGCTCCCCTGAAGGGTTAAGATATTGCTCTACCCAATCTTATATGTAATCTAGAATTCCCTCTCCCGAGTTCAATCCTAGATTCTTAGATAGTATTCAATTGGTGATCAAGCAATCAAATAATTAAGCACAAGATTGAATAAATAAACCAATATGATAAAATAATAAGAATAATTCAAGCTTCAAACTTCAGCGTTCATGTAGCACCCAAAACTCTAGAACTAATGAACTATGAAATTAAAGGAAGAGAAGAGAAGAAAAACTAAGTAGAAGCCTCCTTTAAGCGTGGTGTGTGTTCCTCTACGTCCAAATCCCCACATGAATCTCCCCTCGAAGTTGTGTTTTTGGGTCTATTTATATGTTTGGGACAAACCCTAAACGTGTAGGATACTTCTAGTCAAACCGGGAAACACTTAAAACCTTCAAAACTCGGATTGGACCGGACTAGGGACCTAGGAGTTAAGCCCCAAACGCCCAGCTATAGCCTGGGCAGGCCTGGTGTTTGGTCTCAAACGCCCCACTATATCTTAGGTAGGCCTGGCTTTAAGCCCCAAACACCCGGCTATACCCCGGGTAGGCCTGACTTTAAGCCCCAAATGCCCGACTATAGACCGGGTCACTCCTTTTCGACTCTTGAGTGTATTTTTGGCGTTTATGTATCCATTTAGCTCGGCTTCCATTTCCAATTTACCTACACATGAAATAGACTCCATTATGCACATATGACGTGTATTTTTATCACAAAAGCACATAAAATGTAAGGTACATAATGCTTAAAACTATGCATTTTAGCCACGCATTAATATCCTTCTTCATCCTCCTCTACCAATAATGCTGCCGCAAGTTCTGATACATCTTGGCGGCGCCCGGATGAATAGAATACTGGGAACTGTGGGCTTCCTCAAGAATCAAACTCACAAAGTCCATCCACATTAGGCACACAAACACGACCCTGCATCCTCAAGACTTAGTCATCTCCAATAGTAACCTACTTGGAACCACCGTGCCGCACTGTGGGCCTAAAGACCAACAAATGAGGGTCGTCATACTGCCGATCTCTGATACATTCAAACAAAGAAGGCCAAGCAACTGTACAAGCTAGAACATGGCTGGGCTCTGAAATATCCAACCTCACAAACTAGTTGGCCAAAGTTTGAACATCTGATGCAAGCGGCCTCTCATCGACTGGAATGAACGCAATGCTGCCCATACTCACTACCTTCCTACTCAATGCGTCGGCCACCACATTGGCCTTCCCGGGAAGATACAAGATGGTGATATCATAGTATTTCAATAGCTCCAACCACCTCCTCTCCTTCAAATTGAGATCCTTTTACTTGAACAAGTACTGAAGGCTCCGATGATCCATGAAGACTTCACATGACATGCCGTAAAGATAGTGCCTCCAAATATTCAGCGCATGAACAATGGCTGCCAAGTCTAAGTCATGTACAGGGTAATTCTTCTCATGAACCTTCAACTGTCGGTACGCATATGCATCACCCTGCCCTCCTGCATCAATACCACACCAAGCCTAACACGGGATGCATCATAATATACCGTATAAGATCCTGAAGATGTGGACAACACCAACACCGACTCTGTAGTCAAAGCAGTCTTGAGCTTCTGAAAGCTCGCCTCACACTCGTCTGACCATCTAAATGGGGCACCCTTCTAGATCAACCTGGTCAATAGGGCTGCTATAGATGAGAGCCCCTATCACGACCCAAACTGATGGGCCGCGACGGGCACCTGGTACCTTACTCAACCGAGTACCAACATAAAGTATCATACTATGGTAGATAACTGAGCTGGAAGGCTATAAGTAAAATACAACTTGAGATACCAAATTATACATAAGATATACGGGCCTATAAGACCAAATATCCACCCGTATACTGCATATAGGCCAACAAGGGCATACAATCTTTTACATGGCATCTGTCTACAAGCCTCTAAGAATACATAATTTTCATAAAGGTCGGGACCGAGTTCTTCCATAAAACAATACACGTCTAAATCATACTAACCAAACAAACAAATCCGAAGCAAATGGAGCGCACCAACATCTTCCGTTGAGCTGGTAGCCTGCTTGGAGGGCTCTCGATCTGTCTATCGGGATCTGCGGGCATAAAACACAGCGTCCCTAGGTAAAAGGGACGTCAGTACGAATAATGTACCAAGTATGTAAGGGACATAAATAGGTACATAACAAACGTGGAAGAATTATAGAGTAAATGACTCAACCTGTAAGTCTTGATCACCCAGTAAATCATGAAACAATTATAGTGTCATGCATATGCGTATGAATGTCATGTCGTGCATAGGTACATATTTCATAACATCATCAGGCCTTTGAGGGCATCCCATCATATCATCTCGGCTACTGTGGGAAAAATCATCAACGCATACCAGATGATCATGTGGTGGTGCGTATATAACGCCATAACCTTTCCCATATCCCTTATACATATATATACTCGTATATAACGTCATCTGGTCATGGATCAATGTGCATGTATAAATGCATGAAATGCATATTAAATACGTTAATAAAATCTCTCGGTGCTTCATAAGGCCATTATGCCTCTGATTAATATCATGAAATAAACTTTATCAACTTACATATTTCTGAGACCCATGAAGAGATGATAGAATAATATGACACATGGAAGAATAAAATATACACATCTTTAGAATTTCTACGAATAGAGTATTTTATGGAAGTTGTGCATTTTCTCGTTTCCTTCGTTCGTATAGATCATGCCAAAAAGAAAGAAGGGATAGCCTTAACATACTTGAAATAGGGAAAACCCCGTATAATACTCTTGGAGAAGATTGCACCTTACTCCTTTAGAACCGCAAAATTTTACGTTGCTACGATTTTAACAATTCTCGTTGGAATGGTTTACAAAATTTCGTTTGAAGCCAAATTTCGTTGGAATTGTTTGCAAAATTCTCGTTAGCGTCTGTTCTTGAGATATTTTGAACTAGGAAGAATGAAATGATATATGATTCTTACTTTGACTTAGGTACGTTCTGATCTTTTTTGTCCACATGAAAATGGAAACAAGACACTTAATAAGTCTTACTTTGTTAAATTTCAATTAACCTGAGGTAGACACCTACTCATAAATGGCTAAGAGTCATTCTCTTAGTTGGTGGCCTTCTGCCACGTTTTTGAGGGGAGAGATTAATCTTATCCACTAATTTTATTAATTAACTAGGTAATGTTTTGTTACCCGATAATTAACCAATTACCCGTATAACTAAGAATTATCTCAAATTACATAAAATTATATTTATTTCTAATATACTTTATACATCATACTACCATGCTCATATGGTACCTTGCGTGGTACTAGTCCATAATTATCGGGTATTATCACTCGAACCGTATTTTATTCCAAATCGGCCACCTTCCACGAAACTCATTTTCTTTAATTTGTGTACCCTTTATCCTTCATGACACTTACTTATTGCTTGTTATAAATAGCATAATCCTTATAATCTCCAAATAATATTTTTCTTGGACTGATGTCAATTACCTTACGAAAAATTCAACGTACAGTACTACATGGTACACCATTGTCGTAATTTAATACTACGGGACATAATACCGACGTAATATTGCGGGGCGTAACAACCCCTCCACAAATCGATGGTAATAGCCCACCAAACCCAAAAAACTCCTGATCTCTGTATAGCTGAAGTGGGTCTAGGCCAGTTCTAGACTACCTCAATCTTCTTAAGATCTACCTGAATGACCTCTACTGATACAATGTGCCCCAAGAAAGCGACTGAATCCAACCAAAACTCGCACTTTGAAAATTTAGCATACAACTAGCCAGTTTTCAGAGTCTGAAGCACAATCCTGAGATGCTGCTCATGCTCCTCTCAACTGCAGAAGTAGATCAAGATATCATCAATAAACACGATCACAAAGGAGTCCAAATAAGGATTGAATACTCGGTTCATTAAATCCATGAATGCTGTTGGGGCATTTGTCAACCCAAAAGGCATCACTAGAAACTCATAATGCCCGTACCGAGTTCGAAAAGCTATCTTAAGGACATCGGATGCTCTAATCCTCAGCTGATGGTAGCCAAATCTCAAATCAATATTCGAAAACACCTTGGCACCCTGAAGCTGATCAATAAATCATCAATTCTCGCAATGGATACTTGTTCTTGATGGTGATTTTTTTCAATTGCCGATAATCTATACACATCCTCATCGATCCATCTTTCTTCTTCACGAATAACACAGGTGAACCCCAGGGTGAGACACTAGGTCTAATGAAGCCCTTATCAAGCAAATCTTGCAACTGTTCCTTCAATTCTTTC
>ML382833.1:774-24683 GCA_005239525.1 Nicotiana knightiana | reverse complement strand
CTAAACTCTAATAAGGAAAATATTACACATTCCTAATTAAACTCTAATTCTTTCCTTATCACAGAATGTCATCTAACTTATAGTATTATTGCAGGAAAGTCTCAAACAAAATTTTCTAACTATAAAATCACACTAATTTCTATTAGTGCCACAACAAATTGATCTGATGAAGCATCCTAGTGATGAGCCGAAAACGACCTTCCACCTATGTATAATTTCAATTCAAATACTCAGTCGTGTGAGTGGCCATTCACTAAAGGCAGGCAATCGAAGGGTTTTTTTATCGACATTGATACAGATACTAGAAAACACTACAAAAATTCATGGAAAACACTAAAAAAATCATGGTTTCAGACGAGGGAAACTTACCTGGTAGTGGAGGGTCTTGACGGAGATTCAGCGGCACCGGCGAGTGGCGGTGGTTCGTGGCAGCTGCGGGTTTAGGTGGGGGAGTTTGACTAAGAGCGAGAAGAGAGAAGGAAGAAAAGAGGAAAAGGAAAAGAAAGATGGTAGCTGCTAGGGTTTTTAAAAAACTTTTCCGATTGATTCGGCCGGTAATTTGGTCAAACCAGTCTACCTTGTTTTACTAAATATTTCCGACCGAATCCGTCGCTCTATTTTTTAAAAAAAAAATTCCGACAGAATTGGTCGCTAACAGTGACGCAGAATTTTCCGCTAAAATTTACGACAGATTTAGACGGAATATTAGTCGTAACTAGTATTAAAAGTAAAAAATAATTTTTTATGTATTCTCCGACCGATTCCGTCGGAAATTTCCGACTACTTTTTTCCGTTGGAAATTGACCGTTTTTTAGTAGTGTCTAGCCTCTGTTATTTTGCCGTAAATAAGAATTTTTGAATGGGGTACATATAACTTTAAAGCATACTCAATTTTTTTAAGTAAGTGCATATGCAACCTTTGATATTCTTTTCTATCTTGCATCACAACTATCCTAACACTTAATCTTCTATTCCTGTTAAAGGTTTGTCCTTTGGTTCAAGGGTCGTGGATGCGGCAATGTAGGAGTACTACATGATAATTCTAGTGCGACGTCATCCTTCAGGCCTAATCCACAAACGCAACTATCTCCAGATATGGGACAATTGAGTAACCCTCATGAAGTACAATCTATGGACTCATTATCATCAAGGGATTTTGTAGAAAGTGTGCATCCCACTCCAGGGACTGAAAATAGTGGTGCAGGTTAGTTCTTTATTGAAACGGAATCATGTATTTCTGTTTTTAAAAAGTCATGTAGAATAAATCTACTTATTAAATGAGTATGACATAAATTTTCTTATTCTTGTGAAGGTAATCTTTGTGAAAACAGAGATAATAAGAAAGGCCGAGGGAGATACAAATCTCTACATGTGGATATGAAAACTGAAGTATGGAAGTAAAATTCCCATCATCATTCCGGATGACATTATGAGAGCTGTAGGTCCAGGGTCTAGGGATATCGTAAACTACTGTGGCTTGATTATGCGGACCACTATCTCATTCAGAGATGGTGATTGGAAAGCAATAATTGCGAAACATGGAGAGGCGATGTGGTTGAAGGTTAAGGTAATAATTTACTTTCAATATCACATTGACTTTATATCATACATTTTATTTACTTTCAATAGCTTTACATATTTGTTTTAGGATAAATTTGAAGCTAGTGGTATGCGAGAACCTGTGTTGCAAGCTCTTGTTGTTGACACTATGCGAAGGCTTTTTAGAGCATGGAAGACTCGATTACATAAAGAATACAATCTCTATACTACTGATAAAGAGAAACTGTCTCATAGGCCGGATGATGTTACGCCTGAGGATTGGGTGTTTCTTGTAGGACTTTTTGGGAGTCCAAAATTCAAGGTAACGTTGTAATAAAAATTCTTGATAAATCAATATTTAATTTTGGTTCTTATGTATTGATTTAATTGCTAGGCTGCAAGTGAGAGGAACAAACATAATAGGGGAAAATAGATAACTAAACACTCTTGTGGCTCAAAATCATTTGCCGAAGTGGAGGAATCGACGGTAAATGCATTTACCCCAATCACTATAAAATTATTCGTCAATAATTATAATATATTATGTGCTTATAAATATTTCCCTCTACTGAAATATATTTTAGAGAGATCCTGTTAGTATAAACAAAGCAGCACCAGATCAATTTTGGGAGCTCCAACATACTCGTAAGGATGACAAAGGAGAGATTGTGTGGTCGGATTCACAGTCGCAACAAATTCATGTAATTTCTTAGCATCATTATTTTGTTATTTTATTATTTGTTTCCTATTTTATATTATAAATGCATACATATTTGTAGGTCCAACTCAAGAAAATTGTAACTTAACAACAATCTGAAGAAATTGAGCAGCCAATGAGTGCAGATGAGATTTTAGCCACTGTACTTGGCGAACGAACCGACTATGCTCGTGGAAAAGGGTATAGAAAGAAGCCTACAAAAAAAAAGCAACTTGCGGCAGGTAGACTTAGAGGCGAGTATGTCTTCTCAAATGGAAAGAATGCGTCAAGAGATGCAAGAGGAAATGGATAGAAAATTACAAGAAGAAGTGAGCAAATAGCTACCGAGTTGAAAACAAGATAGAAGAAGAATGGCTGCTGAGTTGCAAAGTAAGCTAGAAGAACAAATGGTTGCTGAGCGTGCACGGATGGATTTACAAGTTGACAAAAAATTTGAAGAAAAGGTGGATGCATGGCTGATCAGAATGCAACAGGTAGGGATTTCTAAGTTTCTTTTCTTGTCTTTGTCCATATGGTATAAATCTTTGGCCTAATAATTCACAGATTCCTAACAATCAAGTATTATTAGGTTTTTGTTCTCCTACTATTGCAAGTAGGCATGTCTACTAAAGATCATATATATTATAGTGAAATTATTATAGGGAACATAATTTAATTTATTCCATATATTTCACGATCTTCTCCGCGAAAAAACCAACAGTAATAGGGGATTATAAAACCGAAACAGATGAATTTGAAGTCTGTGTGAATACCATTTTGCTAAATATGTTAGCGTATATAGTAAATACGAAATAACTGATAAACATATATCCCTGATTAATTCTTGAGTTTCGATATTGTTATGGTTTTCAATTTAACTTTGTACTCCCAGTTGGGTGGATTTTGCAGATAAAAGTTGTCACGGATGTAACAACAACATAGTTCAGAGCTTCTTATATTGTTGTAGTATTGGCAAGGTACTTTTAGTGATTGTTCTTCCATTGTATAGCCCACATTTTGCTATGTGCTCCACACTAAGCAACAGTATTCATATTGTTGACTACACAGAAGGAAATATCAACTATGCATAACAACGGCCACCTAGTCTTAACCATTTGACCCCAATCATTTCTAACAATTATTTGTCCATACATTGTTACTTCTATTGTTAAACACAGATGTAGATAATTCTTACATCTTCTAATAGATTAAAATTCACTAATAGTATAGAAATTCCTTTATATCCTTAAATCTATTGAGAGTATAATAGGTAAAGATCTAACTAAAAAAAGACCTTTTATAGCTTGTGAAACTTTAAAAAGTTATTTCTTGTGGGGTTTTAAAGGTTTTCCAAAATACCTTTCTTTGCTTTACTTCTTCTCGCTCTTTTCGGCTAATTTTCTCTTCAGACTTACAGTCTTTCTTGTACATATGCGTATATAAATGATGTTCATCTTTATTTTTTGATAGCAAGGACAAGATACTTCAAGAACGAGGAAGTGAAGTTGCTCAAGGAGTAGTTTGAAGATATTTTTATAGTCTTTTGTTTATCGTAGAAGACATTGGAGTATGTCTTGAAGACTATTCCTTTTTGTTTTGTCGTGAAATGGAAATGTATATACATTGACTACTGCTGACTGTGTAGACTTTTTAACATTAAAAAGACTACAGTTCTATTTTGAGAATTGTTATTGGGTTGTACAAATATTTGTAGTTTTATATTTTCTTTTATGGAAAAATTGTGTTGTGACGAAAAATAAGAGCTTTTGCGATTATAACCTACTACCACTAAAAGAAAATATAATTAGTAGCGACATTTTGATGGCACAAAAAATGGAGATTTGGTGGCAATACCAACTTGTCACTAAAATGTAACTTTTAGTAGCAACAAAAGTAGCCACAAAAGTCAGGCTTTGGTTGCACTCATAGTCGCCGCCCGTGATCTGTGGCGATATGAGTCGCCACCAAAGGCAAGCATTTAGTGGCGACGGATGTTCTAAAGTAAATTCTAGTGGCAATCCAAAATAATTTTGTGGCGACAAGAAAAGTGGACCTTTTGCGGCGACCACTATAAGTCGCTAGCAATAAGTATCTGCCACTTAGTATAGTCAACGACCACTTGGTCGCCACATCGTCGCCACGAAAGGCATTCTGCGGCGACAATTAAACTTTCTGTGGCAAATATTGTCGCCACTAAAGCCCTTTTTCTTGTAGTGCATGTAGATGATCATGGTGTAGTTGCCGGCAAAGTCTCACGAGGACATATAATCTCATAGCTTTGGATATTTTCCCAAAGGCATAGGATATAAGCAACCACATACTGGGCTTAACCTTACCTTACTAATCCTATTGAGGTATAAAATATTAGTAGGTATCCTCACCTACTAACAAGCATGTAAAAAGTAAGAGCTAGAAAGCACTAAATATTTTATGATCATCATAGAGTTTATAACATACTCTGTCATGATATTACAAATGACTATACTAATAAAATGGTAGAATAAGATGTAGTAGTAATTTGAGTCTTGTCCCTTCTTGCCCAAACTTGTAACTTCTTCAACTTTGTCGTCTTCATCAACTTTCTTCAATATTTCTTCGAAATTCATGCTTTCTTTTTGGAACGGTTGGACCTCGTAGATGTAGTTGGGGCAGCCTGTTTTGGATTGGCAACTCTCATTGGAGGTAGCCTAATGTTTACGTCCTCATCCACCTTGATTTCCCAAATCTTCTTCCTTGTATGAGGCTTCTTACTTTTTCCAATGTGCATAGGTGATAAATCACCTTTTTTGCTGCTTCTGCCCGACATGTTACAAAATTTCATTTTCCTCTCCTTCTTCGTAGATATCCCTTCCCACGTTCACTGGATGTGGAAGGTTTTGGTTGAGATCTTGTGTCATCAAGGCATTTCTATCTTGTTTATTTGCCAACGCTGTCGTGTTTTGATGTTATTCCATGCCTTGCATCTTGTTCCTGTTCTTAATCACACGTCTAGTGCTAACAACTTGAGATGGATTTAGCGAGTTTAGAGGAACGCATCCAGTAGATTCCTGTCCTCCAACGTGATAACTAGTTCACCTTTATTCTGCTGCTGCTGTCCAGAATTTGAAGGTGTTACTATAGCATCTGGAATGCTTGCAATCTGCTACTGTTATCCAACCTTAATAGGCGTTACTGCACCACCTGGAGAATTACTGGGGACAAAAGCAGGAGCATTGAAATTAAGCTTGCTTTTGAGGCTTGAAATTGAGGTAACATCCTTTCTTGGCTGTGTTGGTGAGCCTACTGAAAGCACCTCATCATATTCACTCTCATGATCAACAACATCATTAGAAACATCGTCTTCATTCCCCCAGTTCTCTTCTTTATCTTCCTCTACTTGTTCAGTCCATGTTTTGGACATACTAACAATCTCTCTCAAAGTTAGTTGTACAACTTCATTGTTGTTTCCAGTGGACAGCATCAACTGCTCGGATTCACCGCCATGCTCACCAAATGATTCTAGCGATTGAGAAGGGACATCCTGCACCGATGTGTTCAAAGTGACCAATGGTTGCTTGATCATAGGATTTGCACNTTGTTATTTCCTGTGGGAATCATCATCTGCCCGGATTCACCACCATGCTCACCAAATGATTCTAGCGATTGAGAAGGGACATCCTGCACCGATGTGTTCAAAGTGACCAATGGTTGCTTGATCATAGGATTTGCACTCATCATCATAGCCATCTGAGTCTCTTTAATGATTTTTGCAACTTCCGGACTAGAAATATGTAGCTTTGGAGTACTAGACATTATGGTTGCAGTAGACAATTGGACTGCCTCGACCTTTTGCGCATCAACAGTAACAATGTCCTTCGAAACAATTAGTCGACCACCTGTGTTCTTGGAAAGTTGTTGTTGTTTGCTACTGCCTGAAGATCGTGGTTGCCTATTTTTTGAGGTTGCTTCACGATCAACATGCTGCTAACCCATCCCAACATCATCCAACACAGTTTCATTCATCAAAACACCAAAAGAGTTAGCAACACTAACTGCCTTTGATGCTTCTGGCACATTAGTCTGCCTTTTACCAGTGGTGTTTTCCCAACTCCTGTAGGAATAACATTAGAAACCTTAGATCCTTGAAATACTGATTCAACGACATCAGTAGCAGCTCGATCAGCAGTTGTATTCAATGCACCAGAAGTAGCAACAGTAGGTTTCAAACTCCAAGAAGTAGGCTGCTCAACTCCGGCTAAAAGTTGAGGATGTTTAGCCTCTATATTTGATGCTTTAGAACCTGTAATAGCTGCACACTCCAAATCCATAACACCTACTTGATCTTGCCCCTCATCAGCCACAACTGTAGCTTTAAGGCCTGCTGATTTATCAGCTGATTTACCAACTGCAGTAGCAGGTCGATCGCGCACCAAATTTTTAGGTAACTGATCCTCCTTGATCACTGCCTTATCACCTGTAGCAACTGTAACATTCACTCCTGTTGTAATCACGGCACCAGTAGTCTCCAAACTTGCATTCACAGCCTGTGAAACACCATCCATAGGCTGCACAATCTGCCCAGCTGCAGCTAAGTCCCGAGAAACCCTCCCCAAGGCTGTTTCAACAGGAACTGTAGCATTAATATTCCTAGCAACAATTGCTGTATTTAGCAGCTTATTAGCATCAAATCCTTGACATCCCACGAGTGAATTATTCCTATTATTATTTGCTTCATCCAAACATTTTCCTTGAACAACCTGCTGGAGTTTTTTAGTGTCCAACAACTGCCTCAAATCTCCTAGAAACTTCTCCACAGTACCTTCATCAACCTGAACATTCTCATGAGTTTTGGCCACGAGTTGTCGACAAGAACTCTCATCATGGCCTTGGTGCTTACAATGAGAACAATATAACGGCAAATTATCATACACCACCTCCTGCACTTCATTAATAATTTTTCCAGTCTTTTTGTCGATACTTTGAATTTTAATGTTGTTCGGAATCTTGTCCAACAAGTCCACAATCACTCTAACCCTAGTCGTACTAGGTCTCGACCTCACCTGCGTCTCCTTTCCACTGCGATTAGCCTCCCAACAGCAGCAGCTATGGACAGTAACGAATGACGAGCAAACGAATCAGGTGATAGGCTTGGTAAGGAAATCCAAACGGCAGCCATTGATGTTTCCTCGTTAGGATTGAAACCAATAATCCACGGAAAAATCCTAACTTGGTGTTCCTTGCCATTGTAGGAGAAATAATTCACACTACGTGCTAATGCAGCGACAAAATCTTCATATTGATCGAGACGCAACAAAAGTTGTCTTTGTGCGAGTAAACCTAGTAAACTGCTACCTTTCACGCCAAGAAACTTGGGCAGTAACGTTCTCAACACTTCCAGATTTGGTGCGCCATTAGATATCTTGATCACAATAGCTTGATGTAGTCCCTCTTCCTTAGCAAATTCTTCCCTTTCTTCCATTGTAAACTGTAGAGTTGGGATTCCACGAACACCTTCAGGTTTCTTGAGAATTGTCTTTGTTAAATTTGTTGCGTTTTGCGTGTGATTCAAACGATCAACATATGATTCTTGTTTTTAGGGTTTTGTGTGTTGTTATTAGGGATTGAAGATGGCTCTCCCACAGCCAAAGGATGGGGAGAGGAAGCTACGACCATGAAGCCTAAAAAATCCATGAAAACGCCTAAAGCTAGAGAGAGAACAGAGCATTTGTTTTTTTTGTCGCTAGTGGTTTAGGGTTTTGGGTTTGTGGGATTTTGTTATTCTTGACTGCCAAGTTGATCAAGAAATACCCATAACTTTGGGAAGGTCATTTTTAGCTACTGGAGAGATTGATTAACTATGAGACCAAAGAGTTGAAAATGAGGAACAATGAAGAAATAATATTTAACGTTCAACAATTTATGAGGAGGCCAGCGAATTTGCAAATTGTTTGCTAGTAGAGGCAGTTGATGTGATACTACAAGAGGAGGAAGAGACTCTTCTTGTGAGATACCCATTAGAAGCTTGCTTGGTAAATATAAAAGAAGTTGATGGTGAAGAGTTGGCGGAGTGGGTTATGACTCTTAAAGGTCAAGGTTCTGGAAAAGAGAACCTCCGTTTGAGCCCTTAAACTTAAAAGAAAGAGAAACAACATCTGTGAAGCCGTCAATAGAGGAACCACCACAGTTGGACCTAAAACCGCTTCCATCTCACCTCAAGTATGCTTTCTTAGGGTATAACTTTACTTTACTTATTCTTATATCATCTGGTTTGTTAGCTGTGCAGGTAGAACAACTCTTATAGGTGTTACAAGAATGTAAAATTCCTATTGGTTAGATCATGGCAGATATTAAGGGTATCAGCCCAGCCTTTTGCATGCATAAGATTCTCTTGGAAGAGGGTCACAAACCTTCCAGGAAACATCAAAGGAGGCTGAACTCAAATATAAAGGAAGTGGTGAAGAAGGAAGTGATTAAGTTGTTGAATGCATGCATCATATTTCCGATTTCGGATAGCGTCTGGGTAAGCCCAGTCCAATGTGTTCCGAAGAAAAATATGGCATGATTGTTATAAAAAATGAGAATAATGAGTTGATGTCTACTCGTACAGCCACGGGTTCAAGAATTTGCATGGATTACAAAAAACGAACATTGCCACCCGGAAAGATCACTTTCCTCTAGCATTCATTGACCAAATGTTGGACATATTGGTAGGGAGGTCTCAATTCTGCTTTTTGGATAGATATTCAGATCAGATCACAACAGCCCCTTAGGATAGAGAACAAAATGTCATTCACTTGTCCGTATGACATCTTTGCCTTTCGAAGAATTTTGGCCTATGCAATGCATCAGTCACTTTCTAGAGGTGTATGCTAGCAATTTTCACTAATAAGGTTGAAGATATTGTGGAAGCCTTTATGGATGATTTCTCGGTATTGTGGAATTCATTCAATGACTATCTTAACAATTTGAGAAGAGTGTTGAAAAGGTGTGTGGAGACAAACCTGGTGCTGAACTGGGAGAAGCTCCATATTATGGTACAAGAAGGTATAGTTTTGGGGCATCGAGTGTCAATTAAGGGTATTGAGGTCGACCATGCTAAGGTTGACGTGATAGAGAAGTTTCCACCTCCTACTTCGGTCAAGGCAGTAAGAAGTTTCCTTGAACCGGGAGAAGCGCCATTTTATAGTACAAGAAGGTATAGTTTTGGGGTATCGTCTGTCAATTAAGGGTATTGAGGTCGACCATTCTAAGGTTGACGTGATAGAGAAGTTTCCACCTCCTACTTCGGTAAAGGCAGTAAGAAGTTTCCTTGAGCACGCCACTTTCTACAGGCGATTTATAAAGGATTTCTCTAAAATTGCTAATCCCTTATGTAAACTACTTGAAAAGGATCGCCCATTTATGTTTTCTGATGATTGCATGTTGCATTTGAGGAGCTGAAGAGAGACTAGTGACTGCACCAATCATCGTTGCACCAAACTGGCTCATATATGATGCGAATGACTATGCTATAGGAGCAATTTTAGGGAAGCGAAAGGACAAAATGGTGAATCCAATTTACTTTACAAGTAGAACATTAAGAGGTGCACAACTCAATTATACCAAGATTGAGAAAGAGATGTTGGCTATAGTGTTTGCATTTGAGAAATTTAGGTCTTATTTGATAAGTTCAAAAGTGATTGTTTAAATTGACCATGCAGTCCTTAGGTACTTGATAGCAAAGAAGGAGTCAAACGCACGCTTGATTCGTTGGATTCTTTTGCTACAAGAATTCGATTTGGAGATCCGTGATAGGAATGGAATAGAGAACAAAGTGGCAGACCATCTTTCAAGATTCGAGGGATCTGAAAAGAAAGTGTAGGTTGAAGATATAATAGAGACATTCTCGGATGAACAATTACTAGCAGTGGAAATGGAGGAGACGCCTTCGTATGCTGATATTGCTAACTATTTGGCAAGCGGTATTGTACCTTATGAACTCTCTTCGATTCAAAAGAAAAAGGTCTTTTGTGATTTTCGGTCTTATTACTAGGATGAACCTTACTTTTAAAAATTTGTGTGGATAACGTGATCCGGAGGTGTAAACCGAGAAAGATCGATCTTCTGTTTTGCAGGCTTGTCAAGCTTAACCATATGGTGGGAACTTTGGGGGAATTTAGACAGCTACGAAGGTGTTGGCTTCGGGTTTGTATTGGCCGACTCTATTCAAGGATGTCGATGCCTGGGTTAAAAGTTGTGATGAGTGCCAAAGAACCCGCAACATATCTCGCCGTCATGAGATGTCAATGACTATAATTCAAGAAGTTGAAGTGTTTGACGTGTGAGGGATTGATTTTATGGGACCATTTCTCAGCTTGTATGGTAACAAGTACATATTGGTAGCAGTTGACTATGCGCCCAAATGGTTTGAAGCTATGTCTCTTCCAACAAATGATGGCAAATGAGTAATAGGACTTCTAAGGAAAAATATTTTCACATGGTTTGGCACTCCAAGAGCTATAATCAGTGATAGTGGAACTCATTTCTGCAATAGAGAATTCGCAAGGCTAGTAGAAAAGTATGGAGTTCGCCATAAGGTTGCCACAGCTTACCACCCGAAAACGAGCGGGTAAGTGGAAGTGTCCAACAGGGAAATCAAAAGTGTCCTGACCAAGACTGTGAATGCGACTCGGACTGATTAGGAAGGAAGTTGGATGATGCGTTATGGGCTTACCGCACAATATTTAAAACTCCAAACGGTATGTCTCCGTACAAGTTGGTGTTTGGAAAAGCATGCCATCTTCCGGTGGAGCTTGAGCATAAAGCCTTAGGGCACTCCGGCAGTTAAATTTGGATATGGAAATCGCAAGCACGAGTAGAGTTACAGAGTTACATGAACTCGAGGAGTTCCAGTTCCAGGCATTCGAGAGTACAAGATTAGATTGTACAAGGAAATGATGAAGATGATGCATGAGAAGTACATTCTAGATAGGAACTTCCAACCCGGAGATCTACTGTTGTTATACAACTCGAGATTGAAATTTTTTCTAGGTAAGTTGAAATCTAGATGGTCGGGACCATTTAGAGTTGTGCAAGTATTCTTAAGTGGAGCTGTAGAAATTGAGTCCAAAGATGGGACAAACAAGTTTAAAGTGAATGGGCAAAAGTTGAAACACTACCTTGGAATGATTGAAGAAAAAGGGGAGAAAGATGTGATGTACTTGGAAGAGCTCCAATATGGGAGTGAAGTGTAATCTTGAAAGCCTGTGTTGTGCTGCGACATCAAATCAGGTGCTTCCTGGGAGGCAACCCATGGTCGTGTTGTATTCTTCATGCGATGACGTTAACTAAGGCGCTTATTGGGAGGCAACCCAATTCATAGCGTAGATTTAGTTTAGTTTTAATTTTAGTTTTTGTTTGATATTGAGGCGGACTAACAAGTGAGTTTTGTGTGAATTTGAAGTGTTTTGATAGGTTGTGGAGCTACTTGGAAGAAACATTTGTTCGGGGCTAAAACAGTTATTGTAAAAAGAACAAGAAAACATCGATCCATCACGGGGCAAAGTCGAATGCGCAATCTTAGCATACCTCACGTTTCTTAGTACAAAGGTACACTGCCCCACACCCTGCCCTGCGCTAAAAATTTACTGCCCCATATGATGCCTCACAAGGTCTAGCACGCGGCTGTCACCGTGCCCACTAGCGCCTCGCAGGTTTGGATGTCGCCCCTCACATGGTCTGGCTGTGTCCAGTGCTGCAAAATTAGCGTGTCTAAGGGCACCTCGCGCAACTTCAAGGCTGTATCTCACGCTTCCTTGTGAAACCCAGCGCCAAGAGGCCCAGGTAAAACCCACACTCCCCAGTCCCTAAAATAAACAAAAAAAGGAACCTTCTGCCTAACATCTCCCAACCCCATTGTCCCATTCCCAAGCAAAAACAAAAATCCAAGTTCCTCAAGTCGCCACCTACCCCACTTCCTCGTCCTATTTCTCAATTCCCATGTATGATTTCTCTCTCTCTCTCTCTCTCCTCTATTCTATCTTTTTCAATGTAATTACTAGTGGTTGGGTAATATGCTCCACAAGGTGCAACAATGGTGCAATTATGCTAAAAATATCCCAACCTCAAATACCCCATAGGATATCTTGTGATTGTTGTAAAGAGTGTTTCATACTTGATTACCAAGTCGATTTGCGGGGGTGGAACAATCCTTCACCTACAAAGAAACTCACACACAAATAATGCATACAAGATGTTCGATAAATTGCCTCATAGGATACCCCATATGATATCTTGTGATTGTTGTAAAGAGTGTTTCATACTTGATTCCCAAGTCGATTTGGGAGGGGGGAGCAACTTCACCCACAAAGAAACTCACACACAAATAATACATACAAAGTGTTCGATAAATTGCATCATTGGTGATTTTAGTCCTAATTAGAGCCCGAGTCTCAGGGATTGGTTGTTTTGTATTAGGTGAGCATGATTGATACGATAGCCTACATGTGGGGTGACTCTACGGAGTCAGGGTGGATTGATAAAGTGTGTTTTCAATGACATACGGGCTATCTTTAGTGCCGCAATTTAGATGCTAATGCACTTACTTGATGAAGGCGAAGTCTGAGTAGCCAATGGATTAAAGTAATTAGCATATCTCAGAGCTTTAAGTGTAGTGTCACTCCGACCTTATTTTTGTGATAGTTCTTGTTTCCTTGAATTGACATTTGGTATGATTGACTGGTACGTGCAATATGGTTTGTCCAACAGCTAGTTCTAAAGCACCAACTAAGGCTAAGGCACCACCAAAGGCAAAGGCTACCCCGTCATACACACCGCCAAAGAAAAGGAATAGTGTTGAGGCTACATCTGGTAGTCACAGTGGTAAAGGAAAGCAAGCGGCTTCTGCTTCTACTAGGTGCAACCTCAAGAGAAGGCGAATCTTGAGTATGGCATAAAAAGTGTGCCCCCATCTGGGAGGGCATGGTATATGAAGTGTCGCCCAAACTCATATCTCTCTAATTTTGCAGTTGATGAGCACAAATTGAAGTCCGGTTACCCTCAGATTTGGGAACGAATACATGAACTAGGATTGGGTTTTGTATTTTTAAAAATTAGGGAGAGGCAACCTTTAGCTTAGTGCACAAGTTCTATACCAAGTGGAATTGTGAGGTCATGGAGCAGTTGCTGCCTATTCGTGGGAGGCTTATTGATATTTTGGCTAGCGCATTATGTAGATTTTTTATGCCCCTAATGTTCCATGTGGGCCGTTGTGTGACTTTATTGACTGGCCTTCTTACACAGATATTAGGTACACGTTGTGTGGTGTTAATTCGAATGTGGTGTGGACACGGGACAAGAGATACAACACCCATGACTCTTTGCCTAAAGTGAAGTTTATGAAAATTGCCAAAGTGTGGTTGCGCTTGGTAAACACGAGACTACTTCTATGTGATCGTGATTTTGCTATTGTCCGGGAGAGAGTATTCCTAGTGTATTTCTTGATGAAAGGGTGGCTAGTGAATGTGGGCTAGTTGATACATAGCCATATGGAACAATCTAGAAAGGACACACTTGCTATGATTTTCTTCGTGAATCTGCTTACGCAATATTTGTGTAGGGAGCAAGTGGATGAGGAGCCCAAGTTTGACATGTTGATTCCAGCCACATCTCAAGCTACCTACATTGTTGTTGTCCGTGGGCCAGATGAGGAAGATGGTATGACATTGGCTACAGCAGAGCGTTAGGCTCGCGATGAGAGTGTCATAGCTCATTTGTATGGGATGATGGACTTGCAGTTGTGGATTGGGGGTAGGCCTGCTACTTCAGAGGAGAGGACTCAGTTGACTGAGCGATTCCCGCTCACCATACATGCACATCGATTTGTTGGTTTAGCTTTGGGCCAGAGGGTGCCACCAGATGAAGATATCAACACTCCAGAGCATTCGGTACATGGCGACGAGAAGCAGGTTGCTCCAGTGGTTGATGCCACTAGTGAGGATCTGGGTGATGATGTTGATGATTGGGATGAATGACAGAGTCTTATTTGATGAGAGCCACGTCTCGAGGAATGATCAGGGAGTTTCTTATTCACCCTTACTATTTTAATTATACATTGGGAACACTGCATGTTTTAAGTGTGGGGTGGGTAACTCTCGTTGTGCATACTAGTAATAAATTAATAATCATATTAGCTTCTTATATTTTTAATTTGTACCTTCTTATATTTTTAATTTCTACCTTCTTATTTTCTTTATTGTTAGCTTCTTATATTTTTAATTTCTAGCTTCTTATTTTCTTTATTGGTAACTTCATGGTTTATTATTTTAGGATGCTTATATAGAGTAATATAACCACTAGAATAGTATTGAGTAGTGTAGTATTTTTTATTTTTTTTTATTTTTTTTATGAAAAGGAGAAAAAAGGACGTTTCCCGATGATAGATCTCCTAGACACTTTTCTTGAGGGATTTAAGACTAAACAAAAATACAAAAATATGTATTTTATTTCCCTTAGGTAGTAATAATCCCCTGTGGTTATTCTTCGTGCCTCAATTCTTTTCAATGGGATGTAACTTGAACCGGATAGTTGTTTAATTTTATTTTTATGTTTAGAGTAGTATGTAGGAAATAAAGGAGAAGAAATGATGTGATTCACACCTTTTGACTTGTTTGATGGTTGCATAATTAGGTTCTGGCATGTGTTTCACCTTCCCTTAGCTTTAAATATATGACGATGTGTCACGACCTAAAACCCAAACCATCGTGATGGTACCTAACCCGACCCTCTAGGTAATCCAATTAACTATAAAACACAATTTAATAATACCTATGTGAGTCAAAGATGAGATAACTGAATTTATACAACTCCCCAAGGACTGTAGTACAAATCATGAGAGTTTACAAAGCTGGTTTGAAATAAAATACACCATATGTTTGAAATATACATGAACATATCTGAAATACTAAAGCTACCAAGATCAAGAGGCAGCTATGACAGGGACGCAGGTACATCTTCAGATCCATATCCCGTCATATGCAGCTACATCAACATCCAATATCTGCACGCAAGGTGCAGAAGTGTAGTATGAGTACAACCGCATGTACTTAATAACTAAAAAACCTAACCTTAGGTTGAAAGTAGTGACGGCTGGGATAAGGGTCAAATTCCAACACCAATAACCAGAAACAGTACATAACAATATAATGAAAGTGACACAAGTAATAACTCTACGATAAAAATGCTCATCTCGTTCACGGTTTTGAAAAATAGTCATTTGCTTTTCAGGTATTACAATAAAACTCAAATCTTCTGCCGAAATCACTAAAAAATATGAGTAAGTCTGAAAATTGTGATTTTTCTTCCCAAAACGTTTCTGCGGGTAAATGTTTCATTATCAAATGACATGAGGCAAGTACATCTCTATGGCTATATGTCAATGTGTATGAGAAGTTATGAATGACGTGATACCGTACAACATGAGGAAAATGCATCTTTATGCCTGTATGACAAATGCGCATATCGAATGCGATACAACATAGCGAACAACCATATGAATACTCTCAGAGTATCAATCCACTCATTCCTCCCGGTTTCTCAGTCCTCCCAATCACTCATTCCTTACAGTCACTCGACACTCGCACTTAGTAGGTACCTGCGCTCACTGTGGGTGTGCAGACTCCAGCAGGGCCCCTTGAGCCCAAGCACTATAATAAGTCAATCATGGCATAAATCAATAGTAATTGTTTTGGCGTGCAGCCCGATCCCATCAATATCCTCACAATCAGTCCAAAAAATAATGATGTGATGTATTGATAACTGGTGACAGAGACTAGGATATGATATGTAGATGAATGCATATGAGTGACTATGTAATTTCAATAAAGACAGATAACTCAACAGCAGAAATGACCCCAGTGGGTCCAAACAGGATAAGAATATAGCCTAGACATGGTTTCTAACATGGATCACAACTTAATCACTCTAGCACGTAGAGATTTCGTGGATACAAATAAGATTAGGTGACTACACTGTACCACATAAATAACCGAGTCACAATTCACACGGTGCACGCCCAGACGCCTGTCATCTAGCATGTGTGTCACCTCAACACCAAACACATATCTCGTATATTCGGGGTTCATACCCTCAGCACCAAGTTTAGAAGTGTTACTTACCTTGAACAAGCAAAATCTATTACCGAGCAAGCCAAACGATGCTCCAAAAATAACATCCCGCGCGTACCGACCTCTGAACGGCTCGAAACTAGCCAAAAGAAAATCAAATACATCAAATAAACTCCAAGGAAACAATTCCAATTGATAAAGGTCAAATCTTCACTCAAAAGCCCAAAATCAACCAAAAACTCAAACCCGCGCCCGTAACTCGGAACCCGAAAAAACTCACAAAATCCGACAACCCATTCAATTCTAGTCAAACCATACTAATTTCACTCAAACCTGACTCCAAACCGATGTCCAAAACTCGAAAATTTGCTTTATGAAGTTTTAGACAAAACCCCCAATTTCCTTTTTAAAATTCACCAACCAATTACCAAAAATAAAGATGGATTCATGAAATAAAATCAAACCCAAGTAGAGAACACTTAACCCAATAAATCATCTCAATTTGATCCCCCAAAGCTTAAAATATGATAAAGGAACCAAAACCTCGAAATATATAGAATCTGCCCAGTAATTTTGCATTTGCGAACCAACTTCCGCTATTGCAGACTCGTGGGTGCGACTGATCACGCCCAACTATGCCTTATAAAAAGGACTAAGCGATTGTTGAAAATATCCTGTTTACAAGTCCGGAGTCAAATCTCACAGAGAACTAAGGCTTAACTACAGTTGTCCAATATTTCTAAGAAACACAAGTCCAAACACTTTCCTAATTATAACGTTTATAATATTTATTTCTAACTAATTAACTAACAACTATTATAAGGCAATAAAATTATCAACTAACAAGGATGAAATTTGAGACAAGACTAAGGAGGTCTAGAGTTATGATTTTTCCAATTGTCAGAATTCTTCCCGCTACGTCGTCTGTAATTTCGCCTAAGTATTCTCTACCGATCGTGGGTACTGTGGGTGTTGTAATTCTATTCTGAGTAACTACCACAATTTAATAGACGTATTCTTCCGAACTACGCTAGCTGTCTCTAATTCACCGCTCACTAGGATTGCACCGAGGTTTCGTTATTCCTAATCCCACCTTTAAACTCTCCATATTGATTCCTCACCTATGTTAGGAGTGATTTTATTCAACAATTACTTAAATATATACCCTTTTCAAAGCAACACACACTAAATAGGCACAGTTAATTGATGGCCATTCAATAAAAAACAATAAACACATAGTTTGAACAACTAGAGAAATCCAACGGCTCAATTATATAAAAACATAACAAGAATTTGTCCTACAAAAGGTTCTATCAAAAATCTAGATAACAAATAAGCTATTCATAACAGTTTGCTAAACGACAATACTAGAATTCATAACCAATAATGAAAATAGGAAGAAGGAAGTGAAAACTCATAGAAGAATTTTTTTTCCTTGCTCCTGGTGTGTTCTTTCCTCCTTAGGTCGAAATCCCATCTCCAAAAAGACCCCTTTGGTTGAATCTTCCCTAAAAACGGCCCTCTCTTCGTTCAGACATGTTTAGGGAGTATTTATAGGCTAGGTTTGAAATCCTTGAGTCCAAATCCGGGTCAGAGTCATTTAACCCGCGACTTTTAATTACCTGGCTATAGACCTCGCGAAGCCTGGCCTGTAGCGCGGTCAAGTTGGCTATATACTTCGCGAAGCCTAGTCTATAGCGCGGTCAACCTGGCTATAGACCTCGTGAAGCCTGACCTATAGCACGGTTTGGGTACTTGTCATTTTTGTGCTCTTTTCTTGCATTTTCGTCCTCTTTTTGTGCAACCTTCACTCGTCTTTGTCTTCCGATGCTCCTACACATAAAACAATGTAATTTAGCTCAAATGTCACACAATTAACCACTAAACTAACAACATGTAAGGTGAGTAATGTACTAAAAGTATAGCATTTTGGCCTAACATCACCGACCCAGCCTTCGCATCTACAAAAAGGCCCAAACTCAGCAGCCATCGCTTCTGCGATCATTTCTCTGCTTCTGCAGTTGCGCTTCTGCACCCAACTGCTGCACCTGCGGACTTTGCTCCTAGACCAGGACGTCGTTTCTGTGCCAACGATCACGCTTCTGCGCACATGCAGGTGCACTTCCCACTTCTCTTCTGCGATAGTTCCACAACCTAGCCTTCTTTGTAAATGCGCCAATTCCTTCACTTAAGCGGCCGCCGCACCTACGAAAAACCAATCCTAGGTGCGCAACAATGCAACATGAAAAAAAATGATTTGAACCTCGTCTGAAACTCCTCTGGGCCACTCCGGACCCCGTCCAAATATACCAACAAGTTCCATAACATAAAACGGACTACTCAAGGCCTCAAATCACAGATAACAACATCTAAACAACGAATCATACCTCAATTTGAACTCAAATGAACTTTGAACTTTCAACTTCCAAAACTCGTACTGAAATATATCAAATCAACCCGGAATGAACCCAAATTTTTCACACAAGTCCCAAATGACATAACGAAGATATTCAAATTCTCGAAACCACAATCTGGACCCGATATCATCAAAGTCAACTTCTGGTCAAACTTATGAATTTTCTACACCTTCACATTTCCAACTTTTGCAAATTAGCGTTGAATATTTCTAGAATTATCCAAAATGCAAATTCGGGCATAAGCCCGATTCTAAAATCATAATTTGGACCTAACGGAACCATCAAAACTTTGCTTTGTGGTCAAATTCACAAAAGTCAAACTTAATAACCTCTTCCAACTTAAAGCTTCAACAATGAAATTCATTCTTCCGAATTGATTCTGAATAACCTGAACCCAAAACCGACGATTCACCCAAGTCATAACACATTATATGGAGTTACTCACGCCCTCAAACTATCGAGTGAAGTGAAAAAGCTCAAAACTACCAGTCGGGTCGTTACATCCTCCCCTACTTAAACACGTGTTGGTCCTTGAACGTGCCAAGAGTCGTTCCAAAGCCATCAAATCGCAGTGTAACCTTACCATGCATGTATTCGGGGGCGATCCCACGTCTCCCTAATTCATATAAGCCTGAAAAAATGACTAAATTGATGATCCTCAATCCAACCTTAGCCCATAAACCTTGGAACCCAATTTCCAGCATCCGGAATTCCCTGCAAGACCCGAATCTCGCATGCACACACTGTATAAATCTGAACAAGCTGTATCAAGACATAGCCATATCTCAAGATGCAATCACATGATATACCACATGTCGCACCCCCTTTTTTATTCTTCCTCGCGGAATATCGGGTTTATGACATTGGTTGGGACAACTCATTCCTTTTGGGAAAGGGGTTTGCATATTTTGAAGAGTCGCCACCTAATGATTTTAACGGTTCATTAGGGCACCTAAGGAGTTCAATTATAACTAAGTTTCTAACCAGAGATTTGGGTAAGGGCTTGAAATTATCCTAAAGGGAAGGTGTTAGGCACCCCTTAGGATCCACAAGTGTGGTTTCCGGCCAAATGGTGTCGTGAATTTGTACAACTAGCAAATAACAAATAAAGGCTCAAATAAGAGGGAATTTAAATCTTAAGCATGCGGATGCTTAGAAAATATTAAAGATGATTACGAACTAGCATATACAGGTATCCTAGGTTTATAATAATATGGATCACATCAATGAAATACCCGATAATCACTCCTTGAAGAGGGGCTACATGTGGTATTAGCGCACCGGTCATCATATCCATATTCTACCCTTCCCACCCCGTGAAGGTAATTAAAGCGTGTGTTGGTCACGGATTCTATTGCGTGCTATTACCCATCCCATCCTACCAGTCCTGGAGGAGGCTAGGACTACTATCCTAAAAGGAAGTACTAGGTTGACCCCTAGGTTTAAAGGACAAGATTCTAAGCGACAAACAACGACAGTTAGGACTTCAGATAAGGGAAAACAAATTAGAGCATATACGAGGCCTAAGTATTCCTCCACAAATTATGCACATGATTAGCACGACTCAAACACAAGTAAGGCCTTATTAACTTCAGAACCTAAGGCATGATATATAGGTGAGAATGCAATAGTGAGGCAGCTTTATTACTGATTTCGGAGGATGAATTTTATCAGTTTCTTACTGATTATAACCATTAATAGTCAAGCAATAGGTATAAAGGAGTATGTTTCCAGTTTTAATAGATTTAACATCTAAAGCTTGCCTAAGCGTATGACAACACCCAATAATTATCTAGAAAGAAACTATTACAAGTTAGTTTGCCTAAACATGCTGCACTTAGGTGTTGCAAAAATACAGAACTATTACCAGTTGTTTGGAAACATGGTGAAACTATTTTTAGGGCCTTTTTCATGCAATCAGTAGTTAAACTAGGTGTTTAATAAGGTCCTAAGACATGATATCTAATATGCACACATAGGGATGCAGAATGGGTGGTATGCAGAATTCCTAGGCAGTATTTCTAAATGCATAAAGTCACAGTATTTGAACATGCTATGCAGCAAGTATGAGGATGACTTGTTTATTAGCGCATTATTATCCAAGCATGATTCCTAGGTGTACCACAGCATTACAGTGATATTGAAACTGGTTTACATGAATAACAGGTTTATATTAACAAATAATCCTAGAGAATGATTTCTATATGATAAACGATAATACCATAATAGGATGCTGAAACAGTAAACATGGACCTAAGGAGTAGGATATCTAATTCATGATATGCTTGCATACAATTAGCCCTAAGCATGAATTTCTAGTGCACATGTAAGAAATGTAAACCTAGAGGCATGGTATCTACCCTTTAACATGTGTAACCTACACAACTACCCTTCCCTTTTCACTATCCATTCCCAAATATTTTGTTTACAAATTATTACAGGCCGGGAATTATGAATTACACAACCAAAGGGAAAATAAGAAGTTACTTCTACAGGGAGCCTTCAATTAGGCCCAGATATTCCAAACCTCAATGCCTTTGGTGTTTCATAGCCTTTCATAGTCCAGGTGTGTCAGAGTTCCCTAAGGACCTCAAAGGCTCTGGGGCAGTGCTCACACCCAGACATAGCCAAAATAGAGTTAAACATGTGCAGTGTGCGAAGTGCCTGCCTTGTGTGTCAGAGTTCAGAGGGCACTCAAAGGATCCCCAAAGCAGTGCTCACACGAAGGGGGCTGAAGTTAGACTTCTAAGAGTATACGTGAGAGTGATTTTTATTTTTTTAAAAGGGATTTCAGTAAGAAAACAGTTTTGAGAAAGGGTAAGTAAGGAAACAGTTTTGAAGAAGGAAATAAAAGCTTAACACCACACAAAGGACCAAGGATAGTCCAACAATCACAAACAGGGGTAATCAGATTTGAGGGACAAATACAGAGCATGTGAGGGCAGACATATAGCAAGCAGATACACATATAGACATACAATCAGAAACTTCTAAGGGTTTAGAGGATTAGGGGTACAGTAAAGTATTAGGTTAGATTAACACCTAAAACAACTAAGACTATGGTTAAACTAATGTACCAGTCATAGGCATGTAAGAAGTAGGTGCTAAGTTGTTGACCCATGTCACTGCATAGTTTTGAAGATTGATAAATGGCTGACCAGTTTAACCAGGTCCATTAGAGCACACATCTTGAACTGAATAGCTAGCACATGAACCGTATATGCATAGGAGATATTTGTGAATGTGAAATATCAATGAATCAAGAGATTGTCTCCTAATGGGAAAAGGTTGCAAACTGATGAGAAGATTGAAGTCGAATTCATCAAGGAAAGTAACAAAAGAAAGGAAGTTGAGTTTGATACGAATTTGTTCACCCAGGTAGAGTTGGTCTAGAATTGGAAGACAAGCTCAACAACTGACTCTATAAATACTCGATGTATTTCTGCTGGAATTCTTAATGCACAAAAGATGAAGTGAATCAAAATCTGAAAGCAAAGTTCCTAGAGTTATTTTGCTAGCAGAATCATTGTTTCAAAGGCTACAGTTCAACTAGAAGAACCAGTTCCATCTGATTAATTATTGAGTCTAGTTGATTGTAGTAGGAGTTTTAATATTGTATCTTTTCAGCTTTCATAGAAGCAATTGTAATAGGTACGCATTGTTCAAGTTAGAGTTAACTTGAAGCTTGTAGAAATTAGCTGGGGGCTAGTTACTACAAAGGGACTGGGTTAGTCGTAAGATTACAAAAGAGTTTATTTTGTAAGTCCGTTTGGCTCAGAGTTTTAGTGAAGAGTTTGAGCAAATCTTATTGAGGAGTAGGCCGTGTTTTTTTCACCTTTTGAGCCAGATGATTTCCACGTAAAAATCTCCGTGTTTTTACTTTACTGCTTTTATTATTCCGCAACAGTAGTAGTTGGAACACCAAGAAGAACTAGGTTCTTCTATTGAGACAGCACTCGAAAAATTAGGTACCTCACAATTATCTTACATAATTGTGTGGTATTGGCGTCTAAAAAATCAATTGGTATCAGAGCAGGTTATCCTTGAAAGGCTAACACCTTGGAGAAGATCAAGATGAGTGCACCACCTGAAAATTGGGAAGGTCAATCAACTGGAAGGCCACTACTCTTCAATGGCCAGTATTACTCTTGGTGGAAAAACAGGATGAAGGACCACCTGATTGGAGAAGACTATGAACTCTGGGACATAGTCACTGATGGTCCTCTAGCTACCATGATGAAGACTGCTGAAGGTATAGATATACCAAAGACTAGAGCTTATTGCACTGTTGAGGATCTGAAGAAATGGGAGAAGAATGCAAAGGCCAAAAAATGGCTAGTGTGTGGACTAGGTCCAGATGAGTACAACAGAATCCAAAGCTGCACCACTGCCAAAGAGATCTAGGTACCTTGCAAGTATCCCATGAAGGAACACCTCAGGTAAAAAGGTCAAGAGGTTTCTACTATACTCTCAGTATGAAAACTTCACTATGAAAGAAGGAGAGACTATCCAAGAGATGTACACAAAGTTCACAACCTTAACCAATGAACTGAAGTCTCTTGGAAGAGTCATTCTTGAAAAGGACAGGGTTGAGAAGATCCTAACAAGGGTCTTGCCTATTTCTTGGGAAAGAAAAATCACTGCTATCTAGGAATCCAAAAATATGGAAACCTTGAGACTAGATGAGCTGATTGGAAACCTCACTGCCTATGAACTGAGAAGGCTGACGATGAAGATGGATGGTCCAAAGAAGGAGAGGAGTATAGCACTAAGAATCACTGAGGGAGCAGATCTAGAGGATGATGAGTTGGCCATTATCACCAAAGAATTCAGAAACTTTCTCATGAGGAAGAAGGGAATCTCTAGAGGAGGAAACTACAACAAAGCAAAAGCTCCAGAAAGGCCAACCAACGAGGGATGCTATAAATTTGGTACGACTGACCATCTCATCAAAAACTATCCTCAGTGGGAAGTAGAATGGAAAAAGGAGAGATATGAGAGAAGGAACAGGTCCAACCCAAGAAAACCACAACAAAGGCTATGGTTATTGCTTGGGGGGAAGTTCAGATGAGGAATCAGAAGATGGGGAGACTGAAGATCAGGCGCTCATGGCAATTGGAGAATCTGATGAGGAATCACATGAAGAACCAGAGGTAAGTATCTCACATCTTAAAA